>JPYR01000880.1:13833-25229 GCA_000775305.1 Belgica antarctica | reverse complement strand
CTTGGTGCTTCTACTCTATAGACTGGTCACCATGCATGGTAACTTCAGGGCAGTTGTTAGAATGTCATATATGAAGTGCAAACCTAGATGACGCACTGCTTTATAAAGTCAAGTTTTCTGAAGAAGTCAATCTAGGTATAATTTATGAATAGCAGATTGCAGGTGGCGCTGAACGCACTGTAACGTATAAATAGGCAGTTGTCACCAGCATCCTTTAGAGTTTAAAATTTCATAACGGAGTTTAAATTAATTTAACTTGAAATTAGACATCTTGGTGTGTTTTGTTAGCTGCCATTGCAATAAACTTTATAAAGTACTTGGGAGATAATGATCTCTAGTGAATACCGTTAAGCAAGTAAAGCTAGGATTCCAAGATTTTTTCTTGTTGATGCCGTTTTTACAAGTGTCTCTTAGAAACGGGAAGTATTTAATTTTTACTTTCATCCATCTCATTAAAAAGTCCTTAAAGTGTCAAACGCCAAGCGCTCAATCAATTAATTTAATTTCTTGAGTTTATTGTGTTTAGCAAAACATGCGAATCAGTAGTCACAACAAAGCTTCGTTACTTGAATGGTTTTTTTATTTGTTTTCGGTTTTTTTCATTTCGTCACATTCTTATAACACTTTGAACCCAATGTCATCGAGTGGTTTTTACGTAGAAAAAGTTCGTGATTTATTCAGCTGAGTGCGGCTTTTAATTCGTTACACATTTTATTTGGAAATAAATAATTTGTGATAACCTACATTAAAGGCTTTGTAATTGTCGTCGTCGTTATCAGTCAAGCGGGTTTTTATTCGATTATTGGGAAACGCGTTTCTTGGGTTTTGCCGGTGATCCGTAGGCGGTCGCTAGGCTTGATGCGGACCCTCCTCGAGAAGAAAACAAAAAGAAAGCTTAAAATACACTCAAATAAATTCACGGTCATGTTTCACCTTTCCCGGTGCTGTAGCTGTTAGCAATAGCGATCGCCCCTCCACTGGTAGATCCAAAAGTGACAGGGAAGTAGGTTGCCCCTGGTGCTGGACGGTTTCTTGAGCGAATCGGTAAATCTTCGTCTTCGTCTTCTTCTTCGTAGAGCTGAACCGGCGTTTTCTTGTTTTTGTTTGGAACGAAGGCAACCGGCGCTTCTGGAACATCTTCAGGTACGTCACTAGCCACTGGTCGGTTGGCAATGAACGTTTGTGGCTCTTCTTCTTCGTTGTTTTGTTCGTTCTGTTCGGTGTCATCTTGTTCTGGAGCCGGATATGCTTCAGCTACCGATTGAACAGCACCGTCCAAAGTGTGGTGTGACGGCTGTTCTTCTTGGTCTTCGACGAGTTCAGCTTCTGTTTGGGGAAAATTTTATCAGACACACTTTGATATAAGTTCACGTTGCGATTTATTTTAATGATCATTTCCCAAGGAAACCACCACACAATTTTACAAAGTTATAAAAAAAGAACAGAGTTTAAAATAAACTTATGTTTGTACAAAGTTGCAAACATTGACAAAATATTTACCTTTGAGATAGGTTCCCGCGGAAATTTTCTTGCCAGAAGCGTAGGCTGTGACGCCAGCAGCGGGTCCATTGCGTCTGTACGCTTTGATGGGCTGACTTGCGTATTGCATCACGAAAGCACGATGTGCGTTGTAATAATCCGGCTGATAGAAGACCATTCCGTTTCTCTGCACAGGCAATGCTGAGATGGAAGCAATCACCGCGAACAACAAAAGTCCAACAACGCACTTCATTTTCTTTCTTTAGAACACAAAACGGAATCGAAAATAACTTTTAAGTAAAACTTAGCGAATTTGGCTTGCTAAATAACTTGCTTCTAAAGCTATCAACTGGTAACTGATAAATTTTCAGAACGACACCAGGATATTTATATTGTCTTGAGAGTGGCCGCAAAAGAGACAAACACGAGAATCGAACGAACATCATCCATCAGAACGACAAATTCAATCAGAATAATTGTGTAAAACTGTCTCATTTTGCATGCAGCAAGTGTCGGTGAAGTGTTTTATTTGGTTTTACTTTTCGATGCGCGAAACGAAAAATTTGAATATGAATGCTGGTGGTTCTTTGAGTTTAAAAGAATCTTTTTGTCGAATTCGAGGCACATTTTGAAGGGAACTTTCAAAAGTTGAAAAGAAAAATTATATTCACTGCGACCTTGGTGCCAAGAAACAATTTAAGGTCGAAAAAGATATCGTTGCTTGTTGTCAGGCATGGGTGGGATTAAAAAATTCAGCCAACTGCCAACCTCGACCCTATCCGAATTTTTTTAGATCAATGGTGTTTAGTTCCACTTAAAAGAAAGCCTGAAGAAGACATTAATGAATTTTACGTGGAATTATCAAATAAGTCGGAAAAGGTTACCGAGAAAACACTCATCCTACTAAAACGAGAACAGTTTATTTATGACTTCTTGAAATCAGATTGTTGAGATCCTTTTCCAAGTTCTCAGAAATCAGCATCATTCATGTCATCAATTTCATCAGAACGTATCAGAACCATTATATAATATTATTATAAAGCAGAAAGTTTTATTTTACTGTCATTCTAACTTGACAACTGAAAAGCCGTTGTCAATAGTTTGAAGTTATCTTTTTTGAAATGGAATTTGCAAGCTTTGCTAAAGTGAAGGATATTAAATGCAGGAAATTTCACAATAAAATAATTTACAGACGATAAATCAAAAGATTTCAATAAAATTGACAGGATTAAGTTTGTGAATGTGGCAAGTAATGTTCAAATACTTGTTAACGGAACCAGTGACAACCGTTTTTGAAGGATTTTAACTGATTTTCTTGACTTTCATTCCCTGACAACTCGGCATTAGGGTAAATTAGTTGCTTTTATTTGAATGGTAAAAAGTTTTTTATTTACCATGTGAAGTTATTGATGAACTGGGTGGTTCGCAGAAAACGCTGTTGATAATACTTTAACTTGTTTTGATTGGCAGTTGCCAATGGTGTTTTCGAATTCAACAAATAATCGTAATTAAAGATGTGGCTGCATGGCCGAAAAGGTTCCAGGAACTGATTGGACATGCATGCAATTGTTTCATGATTGGATCCGTATCTGACAAGTATTGCTTCAAAATTCACGCCTGCAGAATAAATCAAGACGAAAAATCACGTTGCCTAATCCATCTTCATTAGTTATCAGGTCACGTGAGTCTCAGTCTCTCCTGGAGAATAAAAGAACGTGTAACGAGAGAGAACACGAGTGAAGCGTTCGTTCATTCATGAAAGTTCTGTTGTTGCGTCAGCCTGAGCGGAGACTTTTCATGCAAATCAAAAAGCTGTGACTTGGGGACTGATTTATCAATGACGTGCACTAAAGAGGTGTAATTTCATCAAAATGTATCAAGCACTTTTAAATCGAATAAATAAAATTTTAATGAAAATTATTAAAATCTTCTGAACTTAAATCAGTCGCTTCGTTTCACAATTGTGGTACGCTTTAAACATTAGAAGATCGATCACGATTTCAAACACCATACGCCGGTTTGCAAGTTTGATTGAAAACGGTCGATCGAAATGACTCAAAGTCACTTAAATCGGGGAGAACGTGCAAGCAATCACGTAACCGTAGTAATAAGAAGTATATTTGGAACAGGAGACGAATTTTTTTTTTTATTGGCGCAAACAATTTAGCGAAGATATAAACAAAAAATTTGGTTCTACGCATAAACTTGAAAAATGTTATGACAGAACTAATTCACGTCGATACGAAATTGTTATGACAATGCTTGTCAGAAGTATGGATTTTTTTTTGCTATAGGTTTCTATAGGTTTATAAATATTACTGTGGTAATAATCTTTTGAAGACTGCTTTCATTTGAACATAAATTGTCGAATATTTTATTTTGATCAGCTTAAAAGCACAAAAGTAATTTTTTTCATATTCTCTGGAACTTTCATGCTACATATCACCTAAATCAATACAGATTTGAAAGTAATTTAACTGACACTTTGACAACTAAAATATGTACCAAAGAAAGTCAAGTTTATACTCAAGTCAAGGTCTACAAAAACCCGTTTCAACATGTGCCTTTAATGTTCGGAAATTCTGTGACGTCGTATTCGAAACCTTGTTTTACACTTTTGGGGATCATCGTCAAGCAATGCTAGATTGAACCTTTCTCAAAAAAATTTTATCTCGCATCGGTTGGTTTTGCAAGTTACCAAGTCTGTGAATTCTCAATTTTGTGCCTAAATCTCCGCAAAGCTTTAATACTCTTAGTTCACTAATAAGTGTCTTCGAGAGAACGTGAAATTTGAGACAAGATGATTTATCTAGAGTTAATTGTTGTGTTCATTATTCAGCTGATAACGACTGAGGGCAGAAACATTCATCAGTACCCGGGGAATCCCCAATTTTTGTAAGATGAACGACCGTCGATTCATTGATTCATTTCACCAAAAGTTCGACACAATCATTTGTGATCGCCCCATTTTCAAGCTTTCCATCCAAAATTTTAATACAATTTGAAGTTTATTAAGAACTCTTTTTAGTCCGCAGGGTACTGGCTTTGGAGGGTTTCAACAACCTTTTGCCCAATCTTTTCAACAGTCAAGTGCCCAAGCTAATGCCAACGCATTTTCAAATCAATTTGGACCCGGAGGCTTTGGATCGAGTGGGGCAAACGGTCAGTGAAGCAATTTCTGTAACAAATCTACAAAAGTAACAATTTTCTGATTTTACAAGCCGGTGCGCAATCTTTTCAAAGCGGTGGGCCTTTGGGGGGATTTGGAGCTACTGCAAGCAACAGCATGAGCCAAGGATTTAACTTTAACAACGGAGCTTTTAACGGGAACGCTAATGCGGCCGGTTCGCAGACGTACAACTTTGGAGATAAGAAGATCAGCATCGCGTATTCAAACGGATGGAACATTGGACCTGATGGACTGCCTCACGTGGCCAACAGCAATTCAATCTCGTATACGAAATAAAAGTCTCAGAAAATCACGTTGTTGCGTTTGAGACTTACTCGTCGCTTTTATAGACCTTTTGAAGGAACAAAGCGAACAGGATTTGATTGTTGGAAATTCCGGGGTTCTTTTATTTGTCTTTAATTAGAAAACCTTTTGAAAATTCTGGCAATGGAAATGCTTGTTCCAGTTATGATTAATTAAGAATGAAAACAAAGAAATCGTATGATTGCACGTTGGGAAAAGATTTTGGGAAAATTTTTCTTAAAGGTTCAACTGCAAGAAGTGGAAAAACAGTTTTCTCGGATATTAATGTTTTCGGTTTATTAAATTGTTTATCCATCAAAAAATATAAACAGCACCACACTCCAGCAAACAATTCGTCAGTTAGACTTCTTTTAAAGGGTTGTAATGATGTCTACAATGTCGCCGCTGCGATGAACTGACGGCGATGAATTCGTCTTGAGATTGACGTCTAATTCTTGGATAGCGGCTGTGACGTGGTACAAATTTTCCATCAAAATCTGGTAAATCTCGTTCAAGTCGTTCTCGGAGCGAGTCAAGATGAACGCGTCTGTTATGATTCGAATCAAATGGAGAAGGGGAATTCATTGTAAAGCTTCATTGATTGAGCTCAGAGATTTTCTCACCGTTTCTAGAATTTATCAATCGCTCGGCATAAATATTCATGATAACTGACAGTTCGTCGAGTGCCTTTGCTTCGTCTCCGGCACATGTTTCAATGTTAAAGATGTACGATGACGTGTCAGAGTGTTGCTTGTACTGCTTGACGTGTTGAATAGTAGCTCGCCAGCTGTACGGATTCGCATGCAATTAAGGAAAGGGCTCAAAATAAATGTCTTAGAAATGAAACTGCCGAAAACACAAACCTTTGCTTGTCAACCAGTTCGTAAACAGTGCCTTCGAAATCACAAGCGGAAATCGGTAAAGGCGAAGCGGTCGGGGTCGTGTTTTCACCCTCGGTTGATGTTGACGTGTCCAATGACTCGAGTTCCACATCGTCGATGCTTTGCAAAATCGCTCCCTTAATAGAAACGTAAGAGTCGGACATGTCTTGCATCTGTGGGGATACACGGAAACCACATCAATAGCTTTTGACTTTAAAACACGTTTTCGACGCAATTGTATACTCACCGTTTCATTTCTTTGAAGTGTTTGGTACACTTGAATAGCGATTTTGTGGTCCGCCTCGATCAGCAGAAGCAACTGGAACATCAACTTGTACAATCCTCGCCCCAAGTCGATTAAAATCTCTGAAATTCCTGGATCGGCTGAGATTGGCTCCGAACTTGACATTCCTTCGTGGCCTCCAACATCAGCGAACAAATTGAATTTCACCGACGACTTAATTGACTCAAGACTTTCCATGACAAGATCTTTGCGATCGAAAAATGTTTCGAGGTGTTCTTGAATCTCCAGGACGCTGTATCTGAGAGACTCAACAAGTCGCGGAGTGCTGGCTAGTCCTTGATGATACCAAAGTCTAGGTGGTTCACCTTTCGAGAGCAGCAAATTCGAGAGAATTGAGATTCGGTTGCCTAGCGGTGCCGTCGCACCCGTGAAGAACTTGACGCAGTCTTTTGAGATGAAATTGCACTTCACCGTCAACTCGCGAATTAATTTATACAGCTGATTGAGGAGAAGTGGAGGGTGAGACGACGGTTGATTGACCAGCAAACTAAGCAAACTTCTTCGCCAATTCTCTTCCGTTTCGTCCCGCGTCGATGGACGGAAAGTGAGCATGCCAGGAAGATGCGGCGATGCGTTGCAGGGTGTAATGTCCAAATCGCCCGCACTCGATCCACTCGTGTCACTCCGCGACACCGAATCTCGTCTAGGTCGACGTTCACGCAAGCTTAGCGACAATGCAGGTTGGCCACTTATGAACGACGCTTTAGTGAACACTGGACGATGATCTTCGTCAAGCGGTGATTCCGACTCCACTTCTTCGTCAGAGCTGTCTTCGTGGTGATTGCGACGCTTTTTGCTCATTGTCGGTGTTTTCTCGCTCACGCTTTCATCGTTGACGTTGGAATGAGTCTTCGTCAGCGGTTCACTGTCTCCTTCCGATAGCGGCCTTCTTCGAACACCCCAGTTGAAGTTGTCTGTCGATTCTCCTTCAACACTTTCACTTTCATACTCCAGGAAATCGAAGTCCTTGAATACGCCGAAGTCTGGTTGACCGTCGTCCCTTTTCGACCCGCCGCTGAGATCTTGTTGAGCCCCGGAAGTGTCTTCGGTGCTTGAAGCCGACGATTGCCGTTCCAACAAATCGGATGATTGGCTGAAGATGACCTGTTAATGGATTTCCACAAGATTTGTCATAAATAATTTAAGTTTTAATGGGAATTTTCGGGGAAGCTTTGAAGCAGAATAGATAAAGAAGTTGCGACAGCTGAAACTTATATTGTTGCTAATCGACGCCTTAAAAGGTTTATGAGCATTAAAAGCTATCTCAGTAGACGCAATATTCACTGCTTTAAATTATTACAGCCAATCTCAAATGTTTACCTTCGAGCAAAGCGAACTCAAAATCTCGTCCTTCCAAGGAGATAAAATCGTATAAATGTCATGCAAGAAACCAAGGTAAATTTATAAAGATAAATAGTCACAAAAAAGTCACCAAGACGATCGGACAGCACCACAAAAAACCAGAATATGTCCAACACAAAATAAATTAAGCTTCTTAATTGATAATAATTGGTTCCACTTACAGAAGGGCTTTTCGGTAATCCCACGCGCTGTCCACATGTCGTGAGTAGATTAACGAGGCATTCGCGAACCCGGCTTTGCGACATCCACGGACGTTTCCATCCGCTTAACGGTGCTGTGTCTGCAGGAGATAGACTCGTGCTTCTTCGCGGCGAATTTGGAGTTCCGCTGAAGTTCAAGTTTGTTGGCTGATTTATCCTTGCTTGAGTGCTGACGTTTGTTTCTAAATCCGGCTTCAACAACAACCGGCGGCCAATCAGAGGCGTTTGGGACACGTCGAACGAAAACTCCATCGTGCGGCCTGCCAGTTCCTTTTTAGTGAACACTTCAGAGTCGCTGTAGCTGCCGTGAAGGTTTTGGAAAAATATTATAGTTCGATCTATGGCCTGCGATTGTGGGACGACTTGAAGGGATGAGCTTCTTGTTACCACAAGCTTTAAAATTTTTAAAGCCTCCCTCCAATTAGGACTCTGTGCGATGAAACGAATAAATGCGAAAAGCAAAAATAGAATACTGTAAAAATTCTGTGGTTACGAATTCATGAATAAATTGCTTACATCTAAATACTTTCCGACCACACGAAGCAAATCGCTGCTGATTATTTGGGCTTGTGGCGTCGACAATTCGACGTAGTGTAGCAGACAATGGATGACGCTCAAAACTTGGAGCTGGACTTGGGTCCATCCCTTTTCGAGAACTTCAATCAGGAAAGCCAGCATGTTGATGCCCAAGTGTGCGTAAGTGTCATGCAGATATTTGATGACACATTTTGTCCATTGGAAACTTTCTTTGCTGAACTGTTTTCGGCTGTACAACGTCATGACAGTTCCGAGATTCTCCAGCTTTGTTCCCATTTCTGATGCGACTTGGGCGATTGTCTCCGCACTCTGAATACACACTTCATTAGCGTTGTCATAGTGCAACAGCATGTATGGCAAAAGCGCAATTACGTTCATTGCAAAAGCGCTCGTTTGGGTTGGGTCGCACACAGGTAGGCTCAAAATCGGTGCTAGTTGGGACAAAACTGCAATGGACGGCTCGTAAGTAACGGCGTGTGTGCATCCCTTTAGCAAAAGTGAATGAATTCCAGGGTAATTGTTCCACTTCAACTGATTCTGAAGCCGTTCAACTTTGTCACGAGCGTCGGGACGATCCAAAGGCAACCGATGCAAAACTCTCGAAACCAAACGCAGAGCAAGCAGAAACTCATGTTCGTAGTCGCTTTCAAGAAGCGACACTGCTAGCCAGAACAGTTGAGCAAGGATTGTCATCTTGTCATCCTGAATGGCCGTGTCAGTACCGAGAAGCTTTAAGCTCTGAGCGCTTCTCGATCGAGAGAGGGAATTCGGAGAAAACTTTGAATGCGAGCGTTCTAATTCAATGTTCGTTGCTGTTCGATTACGCAATTCTGGAAATTAAAAACGTTTTCATTAAATGAAAATTAGAATTTCAATGAAAAATTATTTCGTAGACTAAACAATTGAATGATTCCGAGAACCTTACCTTTGTTTTCGATTGGCAAATTTGTCACCGTCTTTTTCGTGCAGTAGGAAACAGAATAGCTTGTGCTTCGTGCATGGCTACCAGTCGCTACAATCGCGTTCATCGTCTGTGGTGATGTCTGAATACCGTCGCTCGTTCTTTTGTCTGTGTGATTCAAAGAGAAATAAGTGTTTCAAAGCGGTGGATCGTTGCAAGAACCAAAAACTAAGCTCCCTTGAATGTTCAACTGTAGATTGTCTCTTTTTATACGGTTTTCTTTGAGCGTCGTCAAGGAAAAGGTTTTCAGAGTCAACAAACCGAGAAAAAGCTCAAGTTTAAAGCGTTCACGAACAATTTAGAAAAGCTTTCGAATCTAAAGCACTTACTTGAACCCGGAAGAACTCCGTCCTTGTTATTCAAATTTGGTGTGCTTTTGAAGATGTCCTTCATGACGTCGAGAGGTCGGAAATCCGAGTCCAAGCTGTCGACAGCTGCTTCCAGTGTCAAAAGCAACTCGGTAACATATCCTTGCATGTCTTCGCCCTGTTCGGCAACTGTCTCGACGAGTCGCGAGAGAATGTCTGATAACATTCTAGAGTTGATTGGAACGTTGAGTGCCCGGAATATTTGCAAACATCTGCCGGCATAATGGCGCGAAGAGCAGCTAAGTCCAAGTTGGAGTGCTGTTTGCGCCCATCGTTCAGAAATACTTGACTGCGGGTGTGATTCGGAGAAAATTTTAACGATGTGCCTCGTGAAGCAAGTTAGCTGCTCCGTCGACTTGCAAACGTACACCTTGGCCGTTATGTCCTCGTAATTCCACAACGGCTGAGAGGTTTCTTGCGCTAGGTACATTATTAGGCTTTTTATAACATGTGATATCGTCATTGTTGGTCCGGGCAATAGAGGCGTATTGTTTTCGGTAACAATCGTTGGAATTTCGACGTTTTCGTTATTTTCTTCCTCGAGCGACGACTTAGCGGTTTCGTTTGTTACTCCGCCAACGTTCGTCGTTGGTGGCGATGATAAAACCGTTAAGACAGTCGGTCCAAACATATAACTGTCAAAGTCTTCATCGTACTCTGTGAAATTGTGATGAATGATTGACATGTTGGAAGCTGCTAGGCCAAGGCCCATTTTTTTTGTCTGGCTGTTCAGCATAATTTTCGCAAGGGTGAAGTGGTCGCAATGAATTGACTGCACGAAAAGAAGATTCATCAAAAGCTGCTTACAATGGTCCCGAACGATAACACGCGAATGGTCGAGGCCAAGGAACAAAATATGCAGCATAAGAGGCAGATGAAGTGTCCAGTCGATTCCAGCGATGCCATCCACGACGATGTCGGACAGTAGCATGACAGCGACATTACATCGATGGAATCCGCTTATTGGAAGATTTGTGTCAGGCAGGATTTTGTTCAATGGGGCGAAATAGCCTCCGTATTCTGGCATCGGTAGCGGGTGCGGCTGGTGATGATATTCGTGGCGAAATTGACAGTTATTCTCATCCGCCTGAATTTCCAGCTCGTTCTGAACGACATCGTGCCGTGGCAGAATGGAAGGCCCTGATGCAGTTCGTATTTTGTCGCTACCCCTCGGCGGGCGGTACGCATTGCTGTTTGCTAACGCTCTTAATGCGCTATCGGATTTGCACGTTCTGAGAAAAAAAAGGAAATTGACTGTTAGAAAAAGTTTATTTTTAGAGCAATTGTTTTTAATTAAATTTGAAATTAGTTAATGGAATTTTTGTATTTAACTCACCCGTTTTTGTCATCGTCATTTTTCGCGTGTCGTTTGGTGTGAATTGTCCCTTTCTCCACTACGAGTTCCTGGACTTTTGAGTCGTTATTCGCGGCACCGTCACAGTGACTCGAAGTTTTTCGCATGCTTGTCAGCCTATAGAACGGCGGCGTTTCGGTACGCTCGATTAGACAATTCAATGTCTCGACAGTTTGGAGTTCTACCATGATTTCGTCGAGGAATCTCTCAGCACAGGATCGCGCGAGATAAAGGGCGACACGCTTTGTGTAGCACAACAGCTCGTTGGGGGCTAAGCCAGAGATGATAACGAGGTAACGGAGAATAACCTTTAGGTTGTTTGGCCAACATTGCGCTAGAATTCCCCACAATTCTTCGATTTCTCTGCCGTGGGAGTCAGAATACTGCGAAAACAAAAGTTCACAGTTGTCGTTAGAAAAATGTCAATAAGACTGATTCATGAGATAATTTCTGAGAAAGGTCAACAACAGACTTTTTG
>JPYR01000879.1:9660-26133 GCA_000775305.1 Belgica antarctica | reverse complement strand
ATTAAACCGGTACAAATTTAATTACCGCCAGCTGTTCCACAGTCATATAAGTAGCGCGCGTCTATAGTAGAGTTGTCTCTGATCTAAGGAATAATGGATTGAAAAAGTTTTGAAGTGAAAGCAGACTGTTCCCCAAAGCGACGATGTCAAAACGCTTGAAACATCTAACTCAATGCTGACCTTGAAATTTCTACACAATCGTTTGTTGATTGGCAGAAATTTCCATTCTAAACAAGCCCGAAGCGTCGAACAAGACTTCGTCTCGTTTCTATTCAATTTATTTATCAATTTTCTGCGTAAATGCACTTTTGGTTTATGTGCTTGTGAAAATTGTGAAGACGGTTGCTATGAAACTGAACCTTTTTCTGCTTTTTCCGCTTGTTGAATGTGTAAACAAGAGTTTGCACAGCATTTGGCGCTTCCCAGAATTCAAATGCAATCAAATATGCATGAGAAGCTTTCAATTGGCTTTTCTCAGTTTCAAAAAAATTCTGTGAAAATCGATACGAGTTTCCTGAAAAAAAAACTCAAGCTGAGTCCTGACACACGCTCATAATCAAATTGTTCATCCAGCACCCGTTGCCTAGCCGCAAACAGCCTGAAAACATGTTACTACTATTTATTATCAAGAATAAATGCAACTTTAATTAACACAACGTGGGCGAACATGCCTTTGTTCTTATCTTTGTCATATTGAGCGGCTACCTCTATTTCTACCGCTATCGTTCGTGTGGTTCAGGTTGTTATCACAAGAATTCACGTGAATAAGAAAAGCTCAAATTATTATCTGTTTTAAAGCTGGTAAATTGCCGGTGGGGTTTTGAAGGGTCATGGATACGAGTTGTAACCTGGTATTTGGAGACTTGTTTGCACGCAAGGCTTTTGAATTGACAGATCGCCCATTTTCTTGTTCAGGGGACTCAAGTTAGACTCGGACATCGATGGCGGCTGGTGCGACTCGTTGAGCGACACTTTAGGCCGCATCGAAGCACTCGATGATTTATTGGAAGCGTCTTCGAACTCATCCGGTCGCGCCAGCCGAATCGATGGATTGCTTAGTGGCGTGTTCTGCGCCAATGCTGTGTAGTTGGTGAAGGTCATCGGGGATCCGCCGAATTTCTTAAACAGCGAGTAAATACACGACGAGGGATAGAACTTCAGGGCGAATATCAAAGAATTTCGGAACATGACGGGATGTTGAATCAGAATTCCGATGACGACGCACACCAAGGAAATGTAGAGAAAAGTTGTGTCGAGATAAAGGTACAGCACGAAATACCCCAAATTTTTCTGAAATTAAAAACATTTCCGTTAGAAGCCAGCACCGCAAAGGCAACCGCGAGCGTACCTCAGAAATTCCGATAAGAAGAATCACAGCGAAAAGACAATAAAGCACAAAACCGGCCACGAAAATTCCGTTGATGACGATTTGAGTAACTGCAAAAAGTTGAAAATGGAAAATCGATTTTCGTTCGCTAGCTCTAGCGGAATTTTCTTCATCACCGTGCACCATGGAAGCACGGAAAAAATGACTACATGATAACTTACAAATGACTGCACGTCCAATTTCGTCGGAAGGGCTGCCGAATGCCGTTACGTAATAGGTCGAATTTTGAGCGAAATTTCTAAAGGCCAGTTCTTCGTGGTTTTCGATCAATTTAAGCTCGGTGTATGCCGAGGCTAGCGACAGAATTGCCCAAAAATACACTTCCACTGTTACGTAAATTGCACATCCTATCACCAGGTCATAACGAAAACAACATTTGGCGACATCCGACATCAAAACTTCTCCCATTTTACCCAAGGATTCCGAGTCCCGAAAAACTTAAACGTCTCTCATCGTTGGAGGCAATAGCGAAACTGAACTGCTCAAGGTTGTTTTCGTTCTGTTGTTTACAATCAGAAAGCAACTACAAATTTAGATTCATGCGTAGTGCCATCGCTTCCACAGCCAACTCGTCGAATGATAACAAATCTCCGTTCGGCGAAAATGGAAAAGGGAAAATCGCATCTGCCTCTTAGATACTCGGCATGTGAAGGCGAAATGAACATGTGTCACGCTCTACACCCACAAGTTTAAGGGAAGTACCCGAGGGCTGTCTGCAGTTTTGGAGGGAAAGTTTTCGGGAAATTCCCATGGATTCGTTATTTCTGAAGTGATTTTATTGAGCTGTTGACTAGCTAATGGTGTGTGCTTTAGCATGAACAATGTTTTCGAGTGGTTTTTCCTGGAAAACTCGAAATGTTGTGGACCCTACCGGCAGTGAAGCTTGGCTGCGTGATTTTCTCATATCAGCGATTGCATAAATCTGTCACTTAGCGGAATTGCGTTTCAATGTATCTCCGTGGTGACAGGTTTGATCTTATCACGGATTATTAACAAATTTTCGTGGATTAGCAGCAAACAAGTGTTGTTGAGTTAAATAGGGTTGAACATAATTGAACCCGTTATCAGGTCGAGTCGTTGCCTAACAATCCATTTTGGTTGTAACAACGAAGAACCCTTGAGAAATTTTTATTTTGATCAAGCTTGAACACAATTTTTCTTCAATTTTTCTTTTGTCACTCAAAAGCTTCACTGTTTTCAGGAATACATAAACTTCACAAGCTTATCACAGCTTCAAGACGGCAAAACACTTTGGAATCTCTCTCGCAACCTCTGATGACATTTCTGAAGTGAACGACAGGCTGGAGAAGAACGTCACTCAGATGGCAGTTATTGAATAAGCTCTGGAATGAAGAAAAATGATTTTCGCTAGTCAGCGCGTGGGTGGACACATATCTCGAGAATAAATCTTCGCTTTTCTTCTTCGCAGCAGGATTATTTCTGCTTTCATTGGAATTGTTGAAGCTTAAAAAGGATTAAAGCCTTCACAAGTGGTACTTTTGTGTGTCACTCCGCAGTGTTAAAAGCTCCGGGAGGTTTCTTCAACTGTGAAAACTCGGAAATCACATTAAAAACTCGAAATTTTCTTCTTAAACCTACGGCAGGGGTGTTTGGCTGCCTCTTTATTTATTAAATCAAGCAAATTTCTCATACAAGCTCGCTCTAACCGTTTTGTTCAAACGTATTTCTTTCCTAGTTTTTCCTCGTGCACTTTATGGATCAAAATTAATAAGAATTGGAAATCGAAATGAATTCGAAGAAATTAAAAAATATTTTTGAATCGAAAAAGAATAATTTTTTTCCCATGATTCGCTCGTTAAACTCGACAAGCGGGACTCGCGTCAGCTGACAACTTTTCCTACATTTAACAAGCGATGTTCAAGGGTTTTAAAGAAATTGAAAATGAAAAAAGATAAAAGGTGAAGCAAAAATCAAGTGGAGACGATCGACTGCTCGATGGTTTTGTTCAAGAAGTCTTCAATGAAGTCGTCAGCTTCGATCGGGATGAGCGAACGGATCATCTGCCAAACGTCGAGCGCGATGAAGCAGTAGATCTTGGGCAACGGGAAGCCGTTGAACGGAGACGCAACTGGAATTGTGTAAGCGCCCATGTTCTCAAAGATGACAAAGTCACCGATGTCACAGTCTGGCAATGGAATGTCGGTGACGAGTTGGTCCAAGGCATCGCAAGTTGGGCCCCAAATAGTGCTGGCGAATTTCTTTTCGTCGCTGTCGCGCTGCTTCAAGAACTGTGGTGTGACATGCTGGTGATCGTAGAGCATACAGTTGAACGACCCGTAGACACCATCGTTGATGTAGTACATGACGTGATTGACATCGTCACTGGCAACATCGTAGATGTTCTTCTTCGACTGGATGTTCGTGACGAGTGTGAACGCTGAAGCGACGTAAAAACGACCTGGCTCGGAAATGACGCGGACGTTCTTGTCAGGGAAGTAAATCTCCAAGCTTTGGTTCACAATCTCAGCAACACCGTCGATTGTCTTGCCGCTGTCACCGGGGAAACCACCGCCAATATCCAACAAAGTCATTTGAAAGCCGAGTTCTTCAGCTTCTTCGAACAGCCTCTTGCTCAACCCAATCGCCTTGTGGTAGATTGGATAGTCGCGGCAACCGGATCCAACGTGGAAACTGATGCCCATGACGTTCATGTTCAAGTTACGCGCAATTTTGAGCAGTTTTGGAGCTTCAGTGACTGGGTCGCAGCCGAACTTCTTACCCAACGGGCATTGAGCGTCTTCAGCTTCGCAGCGAATGCGGAGAACCAAGCTGCAAAGATTAAAACAATTTTAGAGTTCAATCTCCTGAAATATGCGTCAGAGCTATTGATAAGAAATGAACTTACTTGGCATCGGGGCTGATCACTTTGATCTTGTGCAGCTCGATGTCGCAGTCAAATGTCATGGTCTTGACACCGACCATCGCGGCGTAACGGATGTGTGCCTTTGGCTTGGTTGGGTTGGCAAAGATAATTCGATCGGGATGGACGCCCATGGCCAGGACTTTGTTGATTTCGGCCTTTGATGCGCAGTCGAAAGATGTGCCAAGGGCAGCGAGAGTCGCCAAAACGACTTCGTTGTCGTTACACTTCACGGCGTAGTGTGGAATGACGCGTGGCATCTGCTCGATCCAGATTTGTTGCTTCTTGACGATGTCTCCGATGTTGAACACATAGAACGGGTCTTCTTGGTTGCTGGTTCCGCCGGCGGTGAGGTCATTGATAATTTTCGTGACGTTCAAGTCACCTTCGATGACCTGGATGCGGTCTTCTTGATTTACAAACTTCATTGTAGAGTTGATAGAGATTTGCGTTAAAGGAAAAACTTTTCTGGTAAAATCGAATCCAAAGATGAGTCCTTTTGGTTGTTAGCCGAGATTTGCGTTAAATTTCCTTGATTTGATAAATAAACTGGAATGGAGAAGAGTGGAGATTGAGCTTTTGCTTGGATTAAGAGTGCTTGGTGGTGCTGTACATGCTGATAGACATGATTGACACTTGGAAGTTTGTTTTCCAACTTAACTCCAGTGTCGCAGTTCACGAGTCCATCAACTCAAAGTACATCGGTAAACCTTGAGTACAGCCATCAACACTCAGTGTACAGCACCGCACAAGCAGCGAATACTTACAAGGCAGCCCTACGCCACAGAAGTTAATGTTTATCACCACGGTGGATCTCCGTGCAGCAGAAGCAAGTAGAAGACAAGCTTCCTCTCGTGGCCAGTGCCCTTGAACAGGGCTAACTGACCAGCGTTGGTGGTCTGAAAGAAAAATAATGTCAGCGATTGTGTTGAAACAAGATTCGAGTGACAACAAAAGATCGTTCGATTTTTTACCTAAGCTGACGGATTCAGAAGTATAGCTTCACCAAAAAACATGAAACGCAACATGTCGGATGGAAGTACAGTGATGAAAAATCAGCCGAGGCCGAAAAATTCTCGAAACCGACGCGTTAACAAATGAGAGCTAATTGATAAGGCATCGAAGAAAATGAGTGACGTCACGCTTGAATCATCATCAGCACATGATTGCCGCGTACTATAAACTTGCCGAAAGACTGTCGCGTAAATTATGGCAAATTCCGACTAAGCGGAGCTTTGACTGACCGGAACGCCTTGAGGTAAACCGCTTCGTGCCGAACCCAGACGAATCGTCTTATCAACGACAGACATTTTTTCGACGGCTGTCCGTCTTATCAAAACAGCTGAAATCGTGTTGTCAACGAGACCATTACACGCGGAATCATTAGAAACTGATCTGGGGGAAATCTCGCCCCCACAAATCGCGTTGCACGACGAAAAATTTCATCACTGATTTATTGATTTTTTCACTAGTCATCTGCTTGGTGATTGCATAAAAGCGAAATTCTTTGGAAAAATTCCGCGGAAACCCGCTCATTAGTCACTGGCTACTTACTTCTGTGGTAATTCTTGAAACTTTTATAGTAAAAGTCGAAATGTCGCGACTAGTCGTGTTTCATAAAATTTCCTTTGTGGAGCTCATGCGAGTTAGTTTTACGTTCACAAGAATATTGAAGGCGAATTTGAGACAAATTCACCGAGATTTCACTGCGATTGACTTGATTAGACGACACTTAAACGGTCTTCACTAATTATTCTGACAATTATTTTAAGAAATCTGTGAGAACTTTGCAATTGTAGTCCGATTCAGTTGGCGAGAAGAATTCTACTGACTCGAAGAAAACGAAAACATTGGGAATGGTATAGAAATTTTTCAAGGGACAATCGCGGGACATTTTCGAAATTCGAATTCCGAGTCGTTTAAAATTTCCCCTCACACTTCTTCGGCTCAGTTTTTTCGAGTTTTTGTTTACGATAATGAACTAATGACTCAGCCTAGCCTCGCTGGAAAAACAAACTAGAGCATGATCGATGAACTTTGAGTGGCACCGGCTGCTGTACCCAGCTCGGTTTTAGACGCAATTTGACTACCTCAGAAAGTGTGTTGTAAACATTCTTGACGAGACACTCAAAAGCAGCAGTCTCAGTTAAACAAACCCTTAAGGTGAATTTCATAAAGCTTTTCATCTTGACATTCCTTGACAATGATCTTGAGCTAACGTTCAGCCGTCGAACGTTCAAAGTGCTATTACAATTAAGTGAACCTATGCGCTTTTCGTAATTTTATGAACTGAAGCTTTGCTGAAAAGTGAAGAATAAAATTGGCTGTCCAGTCCACCTTCCTTATCCTGATGATATTGATAACGATTCCTGTTTCAAATGTTCTCAGAAAACTGTTCACCCGGACTTTTTTCCTTCTGAGCATCAAAGTTTCTAGCGTTTATTGTTTCCAAAATCTCTAGAAGCACTACCGTTCTCGAGTTCTTACCAAACGAGAAATCGCAGTGGCTGTAGTTGCTGATCTTCTTATGCTTCCTAACTTCAGGCAAGACTGCAAACAAATGGGACTGTATCACTTTCCTGTTGTATTCTGGGCGAAGTGAAGTCATGACGCAAAAAAAGTTTCCACCTTGGGAATGTCCGACGTAGAAACCCTTCGAAGAGTTGGTTTTCTTCAGCATAAAATCGAAGGTGGCAGGCACGTCATAAATCCGATCTCGTGCCAGCTGAAATCCCAGAATTTAGCCGGGTCTGCTGTACTCAGTGTTTTGTTTTTCAAGCTGTCGTTGTTGCCTCTGGAGTTACCAAACTACATGTCGCAACCGTTCTCGGACAGCAAGTAATCTAAAAGGTTAATCGGTCAGTCAATAGAAAGCTATTTTGTATTTGCAATTCAAGCAAAGCAGGTCAATCGGCAATCGGTCCAGTATTCGGTCCAGTTCGAATGAATTTAGCCGTCATTGCACCCATTCCATGCATCATGAACACCGGCAAATTGACAAATTTCAAGAAGCATTCAAAGGCGAAGCTTCAAAGGCATGTGGGGAAAGTTTAAATCGTAGAAAGATGAGATCTGAAGAAATTAGAGCATTATTGTCAAATTTCACAAGTCTGATTTTTTCTTCAATCTAACGTTTCGTTTCGTTCCAGATCTGATAAACTGATTTTGGTTTATAAATTTTCATACTTCAATTGGAATTTCGTTTCGAGTGTGCATGATATCAAATGTTTTAGGTTGATTGATAAGTCATCAGACTCCACACAATCTTTTATAGAAAATGGTTTTATTTGACCGATGAAATTTTCAATCTTCTTAGTCACTTTTGTTTTTTTTTCTTTCTAATGACTTTATTAGGGAAAATTGAGTTAATTTAATTATATGTCAGTGTAGGGTGTCATTTCCAGGAACGACAAGGGACAGTGTCTCTGTAGCTCGTCGCAATTGTTTGATGCAAGGTACGAAAACGCTCGTTCGTCGTTGGCAGGTGAACTTGTGTTGTTAGAAAGCTTTTGCTGTCTATAAATGAAAATTTATTTAGAAATATGAATTTAAATGTTTTTCGGACACTCACTTAAAAATAAGTTTGAAGATCTTGTGAAGCATTCCACTTTGCGATGGAGATTCCTTGGACGCGTCACAAAAAGTCTTCAATAAGCACGCCCGGCCATCAAAGCCTTGCCTGTAAACGAAGACTTACAAAAGCTGAAGTTAACAAAACAAGGCTGACACTCACAGATTAATTAGTTCCTCGAGCGTGTCATAAACTTCACGACGTCTCACTCGATGCGGTTCTGGTCTTATTGGTTGGAGAAGATCAAGATTACAACGGAAACCAAACGCATGAGCGAAAATTTGATTGTTTTTAATTATGTTGTTCTTGACGTTAATGCGAAACTGGAAAATTCACAGGAAATTGCTTTAAATTGCACCACACAAGCTACACTTGAACACTCACTAAAATTTTCGAGCCTGGTTGAAAAATTAAGTATCGCTTCATCCTACTTTTCACTTCCATTGAACTGTTTGTTGAGATGTCATTCGTTTGAGCCACAAAAATGTTTATTAGAAACACAATTATTGTTGCAGCTAAATATTTTCTTGCTTTGTAACTCATTTTCTCTCCAGTCGATCACAAACTTCCAAAGAACTGAACTCTGGAAGCATCGTTTCGATATTTTCTTTGGTGCTCCAAATAAATATTCCCCACTTTTCTCTTCATTTTACTTGGTAAGATGTTCTCGTAAGAAGCGTCAACATTTCAATGTTTTCGTAAACAATTTCAGAAGATTTTAATTGGCCTAGTTAACTACTTTCAGACAATTTCTGACGTTGAAGATAGTTTAAAAATAATAGTTCTTGAAATGTTTCCTGCAATTTGGTGACAAAATGATTTAAACTGATGACCTTGATAAATATTATAAGTTAATCACAATTTTCAAGAAAAAAGCAACAAGCTTCCACCAATCGTTCATTGAAAACAATTTCACAATCGTCAAATATTTAAACAAAATGTTAAAGCAAATTAAGCTGTGTGCATGAAAAATCTTCTGACGAAAACAATACGCGAATTCATGAGTCCAAGAGTGTCTGTGTCTGCAGTGACTAGACTTGACCAAAACACGTTATCAGTTGAGATGAAAAAGTTTCCGAGAAAGACGTTTTTGTTTACCACCGTGTTGATTCTTTGTGTCGTCTGTTTCTACTACGATAATCTGTTCAGTGTCAAGTTCATGTCGAAGCAGAATAACCAAGACGAATTTCTGAAATTTGAGAACATCTTGAACGCAAGAGTTCAGCCACGGCACGGGCAAAATGTTTTCTTCGTTGAAAGCAGCGATTCAGTGACATTGAACGCTCGACAGTGTTGCGCAATCGAATCAGCGGCTTTGGCCAACGCTGACCTGGAGATTTTCGTTGTATTCACGTCCAAAGAAAGGCTGGACCGTTTGAACGAGACTGAAGAGCTGCAGACGCTGTTTGCTTACCCAAATGTGCACCTGCATTATCTCGACATCGTCGAGTTCTCAAAAGCTTCGCCACTCGGTGATTTCATCAAGCGTGGACAGCTGAACAAGTCAAATCATAAAACTACACACACATCGGACGTGGTGCGGCTGCTTCTGTTGTGGATGTATGGCGGGACTTATTTGGACCTGGACGTGATAGTGCGAAGAGGGCTGTCATCGCTTCCATCAAACTTTGCCTGTCCAGTTACCGATTCCTACTTGAACACTGCAATTTTGAACCTTGACACTCAAGATGGCAAGAGAATCGCGGAAACACTCATGGAATACACCTCTCAATACTTCAACAGAAATGACGCGCTAAGTGGGCAGTTTCTTTTGACTGAAGTGGCCAGGCAGCTGTGCAACACAACGTCAACATCTCAAATGAACTTCGTCGACGACTGCCGAGGCTTCCACGTTCTACCTCGACGAATGTGCTATGCAGTCAATAATTTCCACTGGGAATGGCTGGTGCAAGAAGAATTCGCAGAAGACACGTTGATGAGAGTCGTTGGATCTTTTATCGTTCACTTCTGGAACGGCAAAACCCAAAACATCAAACTGAAAAAGGATTCGAAGGTCGCTTACGTTCAACTCGCGAAACAACATTGTCCCAGAGTCATGCAAACCAGCGGAGAGTATTTTTAGACGCAAACACAGTGATTAAAATCTCATTTGGTCACGCGACCAATAAATTCAACTTTAGAGTCTCATTCAACAAAACTGCTTTGGACTTAAATGCTAACCTAAACTAAAATGATTCACTGCTTTTTGGGTAAGCTGTACGCTTCACTGGCGACACCAGATAATAAACTATGGCAACGAGAACACGGATGACGAGTTCAGTTCGGTTCAGGATGCGATGACTGTGGATGATCAAGCGGTTGTTGTGACTGTTCCAGAGATGGTTCTGTTGATTCGACTCTCTTCTTCGGTTTTTGAGCATAGCTGAGGCTCTGCTTGTCGAAGTCGAGTGGCATGATGCCCAAATCACCGGAGTAGCGATTTTTCGCGATCTAAACACGATAAAGAGTCTTAAATTCGTTTGAATTTTCCAAAGTCAACGAACTCACCTGCAAATACTTTTTGCCACGAACCGACGTCAGTCGCTTATCCTGAATAATCAAAACGTTGTCGGCTTCTTGCGTGGCTTTGGCGCCACCGAAAATCGAGCTCGTCGTCAGATCGTCGCTGTCTTTTTCTTTTCTAGGATGAATCACCAACGTCACATGGCAGTTCTTTCTCGTCGCAAAGGTTCGGAATGCGGCGATGATCGCGTCTTGCTTCCAGAACCGGTCAATGTGCTTGGCTTCGTCAGCAATGCCCATCATGAACTGCACGTTGTCGATGATTACGTGATTGATGTCATGAACATATTGTGCATGTTCAATCGCCTCCATCACGACTTTGATCTGCTGTTCACCGTGGAAAGTCATGAAGAACAGCGGAAGTGATTCAAACTCATTCGCAAAGCGCTCGAATTCAAGTAGTTTTTCGTCGGTTGTGATGTCTAACAGTGGTTTGCCAGCGTATTGTCTAAGCAGCGTCGACGCTAATCTCGTATTTCTGATCTCGAACGAGCCCCAGAGCGTGCTGACACCCTGCATCGACAAGTCCAGCGAGTAGTCCGCCATGAAAGTCGTCTTGCCGCAGCCAGTTGGTCCCGTTAATATTGTCAGCTCGCCTTTGCGGTGGCCTTTGAGGTATTTGTTGAGTGCCGGGTAACGTTTCCACTTCACTCCTTGTACTTTGTCGATGTTCTGCAAGTCACTCAGCACGTCTTGTCTGAGCGACGAGAAGGTCGTGATTGCCTTGTGCAAGATTGGCTGCGACTTGTTAAGGATTCCTTTGATGTCGATGCCATTCACTAGTGCTTTGTACGGAGTTGGATGTGTGCTGGTAGGGCGCACAAAGTTGCAACGCTTTTCATCGAGCTTTTTGGCGAAGTTTCTTGCGACATCCCAGCCGGCGGTGTTGTAATTGAACCAAAGAACAAGCTCTTCGTATCTTTCCAGTGCTGGAAGACACTCTTGAGGTAGCGATTTGAGTCCGTGAGGTAGGCAGATGAAGGTTGCGTTGATTTTCGTCGTCATCAGTGCAAGAAGGTCCAGCAAGTTTAATACAATTATGGCTTTCTGTGGCAGCGGATCCTTGTCTCTCGACTGTTTAACGACTTTCTCGTTGTGATGAACGATGAGACCCGAGCAGTTGATGTCTGGAATTGATTTTTCAATCAGCCGATCACCCTCAGATTCGTTCTTAGTAATGATTTTGCAGCCAACGACTTGTCCAACGATGTCAGTGAGTGGAATGAACAGTTCTTTCCGCTCATCATTGAACCGCGCATTGAGTATCACGAGAAAAGTTTTTGAAATTTTCTCATCGAACTCGAAATGACTGAAGATTGCGTCAGAATTTTCGGCTGTCACTAGCTGGTAATCTTCATGGTAGCTTTGTAAGTCGAACTCATTATCTTTTTGATGTTGTTCTTTGGCACTAAGGAACAGTTTCTGGTAAGTTTGGAGCTCTGCAGTCGCTTTTGGCGATCTTGCGGTCGCGAAGAACTTTTCGATCAGTCCGAACTTGGCTCCGTATCGACACTTCGGGCAAACGAATTGGCCTAAAACGAGAAATTTAGCAACTGCACAAACAGAGCAGACCTAAACTCACCAGTCGTCTTGTTAATGAAGATTTCTTCAGTATTCCCAGAAGGATCACAAACTGGGCACAGCGTTTTGAGGTTCGTAAATCCATCCTCAAACTCTTTGTTTGCCAACTTTAGCGATTTTTTAATGTTAAATAAGGAAACATTCATTTGATCACTGTTTGCGTCCTTAAAACTACTCGGACTGGCGTCCGTTGTTGAGAACTCTTGAGTGCCATTCAGCTGCTTGAGAATCTTCAGCGGCTTCTTTGACATCAAGCTCAAATTTTTGGAAAAGAAAAGTCGATGCGCGAACATCGTGATTTGGCGCCGGTTACTCAGACATGACGTAGTGGCACTTTATCTCTTATTCTAGCACAAATTAACCGGAAATGAACGCGAAATTCGATTGAAATTCGACGAGAAACTTGTGGCGATATTTTTTGTTTTGGCGCGTGTTTGGCTCTTTGTTTACTTTTTCTAAAGTTTGCTTTAGTGTTCGTGTACGCAACCTAACACGACAGTTTGTGTTCAGACGTTCAAAAACTCACGTTCAGTGATTTTGTGCAATTCCTAAACGCATCCACCTCGCTCGCCATGGCAAATAGCAATTTATTCCTGAAATCAGGGTTCATCCGAGCTCCCCTGCAAAACGGAGTGGGCCGGTACATCGGGCAGCTCCAGCGCGTCACTCTGAAGTTCTGCAAGAGCATGGGCAGCTCTCGTGGCATGCGCGACTTCATCGAGAACGAATTGGTGAATTTCGCAAGAGCGAATCCCAGTGTTGTTGTGTATGTCAAGCCGAGAAGACACCGTGGGCCAGTCGTCGTTGCAGAATATCGTGAGTCTCAGGCCACCGACGGTTTGCCGCCAAGTGTCATTCATGAACTCTCTTTCTACAGTGAACGGCGATCGCACCTGGATGAGCGCTAGAAACCAAGACAGCGATGAAATCACAAAGTGGCTGGCTCTGAAAGTCACTCAGAACGGTGACACTCCTTCCATCAGATACCGAAAGCACTGGCAGACTGAAATGCCGTCAGTTCAAGGACCGTGGACTCCTTTCACCCACCGCAACCCCGAGTTCAACCTGGCCGATTATCCAAACATTGTTCTAGGAGAAGTTCTCGACAAGGAACAAACTGCCACAGAGAAGCTTTTGGAGCTGGCGCGACAGCAGCCGATGAAGGCCAAGACTGCCGCTTTGGAGAGCAAAGAGTGAAAACTTGTCATTTACTTAGTTTATTTGGAGTAATAAAAAATTAGTGAATCTTAAAAGGAAATTATAATCTTAGGTCGCTGATTGTCGGTAGGACTTGATGGAGATGATCTTCTTGCCACACATCGCACAGATGCCTTTTTTATACGAGCAGCCCTGACAGTAATAAGCACCTTCAACATGGATTTTCGATTGGCATATTCTGCATTTTCGCATTCCTTTCATCGGATCTAGCCTGCTTGACGTAAGGGCCTTGTTTTCATTAATTTTTCTGCCGGCTGAGGTTCCAGAAGTCTTCTCTGATTCTGCTGAGCGGCCTAAAATTGAATTAAATGAAGGAAAATCACAGAAAATCATTGAAGTATCGAATCTTACCGGCCATCTTCCATGGATCCGATGTTGCCACATGCTTTAGTTTTGCTTCGCACTTCTCGCAAACCATTTTGATCTATTAGTTACAGCACAGAATTAATTTATAGGTAAACTGGTAGTTTGTTTACGTTTTCAAAAACGTTCAAAATCCTATCTGCAAATGACAATAACACGCTAAACCTCACACATTGTGCTCAAAATCAGAGAAAATGTTCAATTTAAGAAGTCTTCTGAAAGTTAACAGCCAGCTTGGTGTCTTCACGCGGCTCAATCACGGCAA
Source organism: Belgica antarctica (assembly GCA_000775305.1). Taxonomy (NCBI): domain Eukaryota; kingdom Metazoa; phylum Arthropoda; class Insecta; order Diptera; family Chironomidae; genus Belgica; species Belgica antarctica. The sequence goes on along the minus strand of JPYR01000879.1, from coordinate 12,344 downwards.
GAACAACAAGAAGTTCCTGTACAAGGATGGAAAGCTCATCAACGGCACGATTTATTACTATCCAAAGTAGTTTTCTTGTTTTCTTGAACTTTCAAGAATTACTTAAATTGCTTACTTAATCTTCTTGCAGTCCCAACCAGCCTGAAGAAGCCGTGGCAGAACCAGCAAAGCTGTTCCGTGTCGAGCGAGTGAAGCCATCCAGAGGTAATCCGCATTGGGAGCGACGAATTTTACGCGACTTGGGGATAATGGAAGTAAGTTGCGTTGGCCGTGCCGACTGACCAGAAACCTAACTCTTAATTTTTGTAGCGACCTAACTTCACAGTGGTCAAGAACATCCCAGAGAACAACGCCCGGCTGTGGAAGATCAAACACCTACTGAAAATCACTGCGATCAACTTCCCGAACGGCGAGCCGACCGAAGACGACGTCAACCATACAATTCTCAAGGAAAACGGCGACTGCGTGGTGATAAAGAACCTCGAGCCTTTGCAACAGCGCCTGGAAGCCGCTGAAAAGTTCGAGAAGGACCCGAAGATCCTCGACGGAGCCACATTGCGTAGAGACACCCGAAGAAAGTGGAACCAGCCATGGGAGGCGGTGTAATTTAGTTACTTGAAAGCCAATAAAATCGATCAGTTTACTTAGTCAGAATGGAGCTGGTTTTAGTGTCATCGCTGGTGTGATTGAACAGAGACGGGATCACTCGTTGGTTCTAGCGGATTCACAGGCTGCTCTTTAATTTTTTCAGGGACAAATTCAGCGTAATATCCACCGACAAAACTTTAACAGTGTAGTTTTGAAAATTTTGAATCAATTTTGACAGTGCATTCAATATTCCACTTGGACTACGAATAAAATTCTCCGTAAGAGATACAAAGCTATTTTAATTCGCTCGGAGCAATCCTCCGATCAATCACACAAACAAGAGCTAGAGTTAGCACCAGTGAGGCTCAGAATCATCAATTTCGACCCGAGAGCCTTGAAAATTCTTTCGCAACTTTTTCCCTTTTTGTCAGATCATCAAAAAAAATTTTTTCGCTGTGAAAGTGTGAAAAACAACTGGAAAATATGTTGGAAGAGATTCAAGAGGCGGCTGAAGTGACGACGCCAGACAAAATCAAGAAAAAGTGGCGGGCGAAGGCCGAGAACAAAACTTTAGACCCGACCGACCTGATCAACTATTTCCAGCTTTCAGCGCCGTACTTCCTGACTCTCACTCGGAAGGACGACGGCAGCGACATTGGTGAGTCATTGGAATGCACTTCCGTGCCTTTCTTCCCCGTGATGTTCAATGAACATGCAAAATCAGTTCCAAACAGCGCAGACAAAGAGAAAGTTTGGATCATCTGTCGCTCCGTCTCACTCCCTATCCATTTCCTTTTCGCCTCCGAGCATTCGACGTGATGATTCGATTAAGTCATATTTCGGTGCTTTATTATAAATAAATGCATAGCTCTAGGCAGCGTTAATCTAATCTCGGTTCTGACTCGTATCTCGTCATCAACTTTGTCGCCTTAATTGCGCAGAATGTTTTTTGTTGTTTGTGTTGAAAACTTTTTCGTCATCGCCGCATGTATGTTTTCTTTTGCTTTTAGGAACGTGCTCTTTCGAAGAAGATGGGGCCAAGGCAGCGATTATCGACATCATGCAGGAGCTGATCCTCGGCGCCCGCTGGGAAGAGACGATGGGCAAGCTGAAGGCCGGCAACAACGTGTCGTCCGTGTGCGGAAACATTTTCAAGAACGGAGAGCCGACTTACAGCTGTCGTGAGTGCTCGATGGACCCGACCTGCGTCCTGTGCTCGAGCTGCTTTAAGAAATCTACTCACAGAAACCACAAATACAAGATGAGCACGTCGTATGGTGGCGGATGCTGTGACTGCGGCGATCCCGAGGCGTGGAAGAAAGATTTTTGCTGTGACGACCACGCAGCCGTTGAAAAACCGGAAGTTGACAATCTTATCACCGACGAGATGAAGGAAGTTTGCCAGGTGGTGTTCCGCGCTGTTCTTGCCTATTGCGTCAGCATGCTGCAGATCGACTCGGATGCGAACTTCCCCGACATTGACAGTGAAACGATCTCGGTCGAAGACGTTTACTGCACCTTGCTGTATAATGACGAGACGCACACATTCGATCAGGTGAGAAAGCACATTTGCGGCACATTTTCAAGGACTTAACGACATTGTTTGTCTTTTCTTAGGTCATCGCCACATTGACTTCAATCGTGAAGTGCGAACAGAAAGAGGCCGTTGAGTACGTCACGTCAATTGACCGTGACGGCCGTTCGGTCGTGAAATGCGCAACCTTCGCTGCGTGCATTAAATTGAAGAACGAAATTGAGAAGAAAGGAATGCGCACGACGCTCGCCAGTTCGAAGATCCAGCCGCTGAAGGTCGCCATCTTTCACAAAAACACTGTCGCATGCCAGACATTCGGCCTGCAGCTGCTGCATTGGTTCCAAGAGTTTCTTGGACTGAGTGCTAAGTTCAGAGCCGTCTTTTGTGATATCATCTTGACGTCGTCGTCATCAACTAACTACAGTTTGCGTCAGATCCTGCTCTACGACATCAAATTGTGGAAGATCGCACGCAGCGCCTGGCATCGTCTGCTCATCTCGGGCATGCTAATGGAGTACGAGAACAAGAAGGACCTCGCCATCAACTTCACCAAAGTGTACAC
>JPYR01000878.1:11167-26137 GCA_000775305.1 Belgica antarctica | reverse complement strand
AAATTTGTTAAATAAGTTTCTGAGCAATTTTAAAGCTTGAATTTCAGTGGCACTAATCCTTAAGAAACATCAAGAACGCAAACAAGACATGATGACTCCAAGACATGTAGTTGATAAAACGTAAATAAAAGGTGTCTTTCAAGACGTATCGTGACATTTAAGAAAAATGCGCATTTCTTCATGTTTTTCGCGCTCTGGTGTTCCGCCTTGGTGTGCCGGATCGGCTCTTTTTTTGGGGGATCGTTCCTGTTCCTGTTCCTGATCCTGTAATCAATTTTGGCCGGTCCTCTTGCCTGTTCCGTATCGGAAAATTTTACCGGACCAAAGCCCTGGTTTTGCCACAAAAACACTTTGTTTACAATGAAAACAGCATCGACTGCAAAGGCAGTGGATGCTTCACAACTCTTCCTAAGCCGCACTCAGCAGCCGCAATTCATTCAAAGTATTAACTTTATGTACAAAGTTTCATCGTTCGACTGAAGACGCCCTTTTGTGTTCGTGGAAGTCAGACGATAGAGAAGGGCGAGGGGCGGGGATCATCACGACAGAAAATGTTCTCTTTATTCACTGCCTGTTCGGTATTGTTTGGTGTCGATAATGACTCTCGCACATAATTTGCCTTAGCTTTTTGTGCCTCCACAATGGCAAAACCATTGATAGCTTAATTAAATAAAGTTTTCAAGGAGAGAAACGAAAGCGAGAACTGTTTATTAGAATCATAAGACGGTAGGGCTTAAACATAATTTCTATTTTGCCGAAAATAAACATCGCAATTAAGGCGATCATTAAAATTCCCAGTGCTTCTTTTTTCAATTCCATTCAAGCAGAACAAGCAATAGCGACGCCTTTTCTCTTTGATTGTTTTCTCAGCTCCACAGAAAAATATTGTAAAATAATCAACAAACCCTCCGTTCCCTTAACGATATCGCCGGAATTACACAAAAGAACGAGAAGAATTTAATTACCGTCTTATCTTGTTAACTACCAGTAAAAATTCAATTACAGTCACGACACGATTTTTTGGGAGAAGGGACTTAAGTAGGACCAAACTATCTAATTACGCCTGAGAGTGTTCTCAAGCACGGAATTAACTGAAGCATCGCTGCAAACTTCAATGCATTACATTTTAATTATAATCTTTTTCAATTTCATAAAAGCTTCGAATTACAGAAACGTCTTTTATTTTATTAAGAAGATTGCACAGCTTCGTAAATTTTGTTCACACGTTCAGGCTGGAATGTTGGTGCTACAAACACGGAAAGCTTCATCAAATTTGTGTAAAAATCAACCGGCCTCGTGTTTTAAGCTGAACATATCTGGGGGCGTTCATTAATTACGTCGTTAAAATTTTAAAGTAAAAAAAGCTTTTGATAATAAATCTTTTGCAATCTTTTGCAAAAGCCCCATGAAATAAGGAGAAATGATTTTGTGGATTTTAAATTTATTAAATGACATTTCATCTTAACAATTCCGATAACGATGTCTCCGGTGAAATTTCACATTTTTCTCGTCAGTCTCCTAATGCTTGCACGCTCGGCTTTTAATGCGGTGGCACAGAACGGAAATTTCCTTTTAACAAACTTCAGGCTACGCATGGATGAGTGAGGTGCTGAATGTGCTTGTTTGATTATCATTATGCTAATGGCGTTTTCATAAATTTTTAAATGACTGAATACGAGTGAGTCGTTCGAATGAAGAACTTCTAATTTCGACGGAAGTTTGGCTTTACATTAGCGATGACAGATTTGAAGGGAAAAGTTTGTTATCAGAAACTATTTTTTTCCCTAGAGATCTAGAGAAAATCTTTTTCAACTGCAACCATGCACTATTTGACACATTTCAGTGAAAAAAAATCTTATTTTCGAGCGTTATGAAGTAATAATAAATCAGACATCTGCGGGTGACAGTCGAATCAGAGACTAAAGCGACGTCAATAGTATGAAATAGTTCTGATTTCTGATTTCAAATAAAGTTGCACATCTCAGACACATATCGATCTGACAAACATGCTTCCGGGTCTGAGCTGAGCGTCAATTGATAGCGTCGCTGTGGGGCTTTACCGAAGAAACGCAAGCTGTGAAAAGCAGCTTATTTTCGATCTGAATACTCTCGCCGTGAAATTGGCTTTAAATGCAATACTTTTTCATTCCAGGTTCTCCTTGATAGACACAGCAGCAAAAGCTTCATGTACTGCCATAACAACAATCCGCTTGTATCAATTCAAAATGAGTTTTCGTGGAACAAAAAGCGGCAAATCTGACTGATGTGTGTGCGCTTAAATTATTCATTATGGTGTCCTAGTTTTTATGTGTGCGTCGTTTTTATTTTTGCCTACGAGATATGAACAGAAAAATGGGACTGGGTTGTGGTGACAGTAATGTCACGAAGAATTGCAGTTTGCGAATCAGGAAACGACATCGAAATAAATGAACAAAATTCACAATTGCCAAATTTTGTACAGCAAAACTCTCGCACAAGCCCCGAAGGGTTGGGAAAATTTCATTTCGTATGCAACATGATCAACTCTTTGTAGTGATGAGAACTTTGCCATTTTGAACTTTACTGCGATATGTTTCTGCCTAGCGCTTTGTTCTTGCTGAAGGCTGTGTAATAAATTTTTCATTCCGACATCATTGATTTATTTAGGAAAGTGCTTGAAGGAGGTCGAAAAAATAGAAGGCGGGCGAAATGTGTGTGCAACAAGCAAAAATGTTTTCAAGATCGTATTCTCCCTCAACCCGACGCTTTTTGTGTTGTTGCTGCTATGTTGCCGAGTATTCAGAATATGTCTGAGAAAAGAGAAACTAAAAAATTCAATAGATCTCTTGTGAGATGAGAAAACCATTATGGAAATTTTTTCTGAGCTCGTAATCTGCAAAAATGGAAATTCATAAAAAGAGAGAAGGAAAAACCAGAGCAAAAATGTTTTATGATGGCAACAACAGAGAAAAGGCGAATCGAAACTGGAACGAGAAGCATATACGGAGTTAAAGACAATGCATGAAAACATTCGGGGAGATTTGCGTGTAGTGTGAACGGTTTTTATGCACTGCTTAGGGAGAAGCTTGAAGTGAAACGAGAGTTGGTTGTTAAGAACTTTTGTTGAGTGCAATTTTGATAGCCTGAAAAGTTTTTTGGATTGAAGATTGATCTTAAGTTTAAACTTTTCTTGGTTGAATTCAAGTGGATGCCTTGAAAAGTAAACGAAGACTGAGACTGTAACAATCAAGAAATAACGAATCAACTTGCGACACAATTTTGCAGAGTTGAGACATCACGTAACTTCAATCCTAGTTATTGCCTCACTCGTCATCAAACACTTGAAGACAAATAACATGTATGGATCTAATGTTCAACTTCCTTAAATACTAATCCAAGTTATCATTTCATAACATTTTAAAACTTGTCGTCATAGTTGCAATTCAACATCAGCAGTGCTGTGCCTGCAGCTGCTTCCATGGAATCTGAAAAAAAAGTTTCCATCTTCTCAACGGATGGCCGTTATCAAGGATACGAACGAAAGTTTTCTGCTTGAAGGGTTAAAACTTGAAAATCTGAAGTTGAAATAACTTTAGCTGCTTTATGTTCCGCGTGTAATGATTGGCCCTTCACCAGCAATCTGAAAATGCTCTTGACTCAAGACTTGAGATTTTAAAGGATCTCATATCATAATGTACATCAGTCATTCAGTCGATGCTAATTCCACAGTCAAGGCACTTAAAACGAATGACTCTAGTGCAATATTAATTCCGTTGGTTACTATTCCGTCTTCGTTAAGTCGAAACGAATAAAAAGCTTTCTAAATGATAGAAAGGTCTTATTTTCCAATATAAAAACCTACTGCGTTGTTATTTTTTCCTCGTCGCATCTAATACGAGCGAGACAAGACGAAGATCTGGGCTTATTAAATTAGATTCTGCCTGTTTATAGTCCTGCTTCGACGGCGAAAGATCTTTCTCAATAAAATGCTGTCATTTTTATTACACTCGCACTGCCTCGGAGCCATGCCAACCAGAAGAAGATGCCTCAACGTCAGCTTTTTGATGAATGATCTTAAATTTGTAGGCAATGAGTGAGAAGGAAAAACGGAAGCCGAAACAAGGAGAGTCTCCTTCTTAGCAATTTTTATGTTAGGCGATAAAATTAGCATAAAATGTTCTCTCTCCACAGCTTTCCTTTTTTCTTCATGCCTTCCGACCACTCCAAATATCTTTATAGGGAAAAGAGGGCCATATAATTCCAAATAGATTATTGGAAATGAAAAGGAAAGAGGAATTTGTTTTCATTTAAGCAAGAGAAAAGCTTTAAAGGCAATATGCAATAAAATATAGTTGAAGCGTTATTGCCTATTTAAGTAAATAGCCGATCGATCTAAAAGCTTTTATGAAATAGTTTGCAGTACTTCAGTGCTTTATTTCTGTATCGGAAATATTTCAAAGCTTACAGCATTGGGAATCTTTTATTGAATTGAAGACTTGAAGTTTTACTGAAGGAAGTCTGCATGAGTTATGCGACGACAGTTTTGAGGCTAAAGGCATTGCAGTTTAAGAATGGGACTTCTTCCAAGAAAACTATTTGTGTAATGAATTTTAGGTTTTTAAGTGTCAGTAGCTGTCGAATATGGTAAAAAATAAAGGTTGATAAGTGAGTAACATTTTGTGGTTAGAAGTGCATAAGATGAAGTGCAGCATAGGTAATCTTGAACACTTTCAGAAGAAAATATAAATTGTCCTTAAACTGCATCAATCAGCTAATGAATGCAAGATTGAGACAATAGAGAGCGCTTTCAAGTTTGTTTCACACCAGCGCTTTGTCGAGACAATTTCTGGTTATCTCCGACAATCTTTAATCAGCTCGTTTCACTCAAGCCCCTGAATAAAGTAATTAGGCTAAAAAAAATCTCCAACAAGAAATTTTCTCAAAGATTTGTTCTTGTTCTAAAGTGCACCTGCAGCTTGTTTAGTCGAGTGCAACCCCAATTTAATCAAAATCCTTGTCCAAAAGCTTAATTCCAATGAAAAATTATACTTCTGGTCACAATTTTGAATCATAATAAAATGATTTCAGCTTGACAAAATGTTATTGAAATCGTTTCGTTATAAATGCCAAAGTTTGCACGCTTGCAACATCAAAAATTTTAGATTTGATGTCTGTGTTGTATTTAAGACAGTTTGTGTCTGTACAATTGTCTGCACTGTTTGTTAACTGACGAATAATTTGATTCATGTTCGATTGAAATCTTGCAAAACAACCACAGCAGTACATCTCCCGAAATGTTTTCCAGCCATCAGTAAACACATTGTCGAACTGAAGTGATGCATTAAGGCTGTCTTTGCAGTAACAGTCTGATTTGCTGACAAAAGTAGTTACAAAATGATCTAATGTTCCAATCGAGCGCTGATGCATTAATAATTACAAGGGTCGACTCTCTAAGATCTTGAATAATTCAGTCGAGTATCTTGAGATACAAGTTGACGATGATTTCACTTCACAAAACACAAAACGTTTGCTCGATGCAGAGTTAGATTCTTTTATTCTTCTTCATCATCAAAATTCAAATTTATTCAGGATTTGCAGAGCTCCGGACGGAGAACGAGAGGGAAAATGAAAACAAATTACATTCGACAAGCTTTATTTATTCATTGCTCTTGATCAGATGAAAAGGTGTTAATAGTTATTTCTTCAAGTGATTTTACACAAACGTGATTCTTTTAGCAAATACAGAAAAAGTTCTGTTCGGCATCTTCACAGCGTCGGGGGTTACACAACAAGCTCCATACTGTGTCTACATGCATCGAATCACATTGAATGAACGAGACGAGTAAACAGAAATCGTTCATGCTTAAATTAAATATGATTTTCTCCCTTCCTTATATTCCCATGGCACTGTTGTCTGCCATAGTTTAATTTCCTTTTGTTGTGGCGAATCGTTGCGCCGCCTCCCCGGAAAAGCCTAATCTAACGGAAAAACATTCTCGCTCGGTGCGTAAGCTGAAAGCAAATTATCAGATAGTTGGGAAACGTCTTCGTGCGTCGGCTTCCAGATGGGTCAGAGATTTGTTGTGCCAGAATAAGTGGCTCGTAATCGATGGTGAGGCGTTTAAAGCTTTTTTATTTCCGTTTTAAGCGATATTGAAATTGAAAAAACGAATTTTTATTGCACGAGCTTTGAATTATTCACAAAATTTCGCTCGCTTTTATGTTTGTGATGGGTAGCAATGCTGGATCCTTCGAAACAAATTACCTTACGATAAGACTGATGAATTCTTTATTTCAATATCTTTTCATTTTCTCAAAGGCACATTTCGCTCCGTTCTCGAGATCGTAATTACCGTCATAAATCTCTCGGCCACGATCTCTTCGCTTTGACAAATCTTCACAAACATTTCTGCCATTTTCCTTCCGTCGTTTACGCTCACACGACATCCGAAAGAAAACAGCATCAGCATCCACAGAAAATGATAAATTCTTCTTCAATTAAGTGGCTGGTCTCTCGGCAACCATCAAAATAAATTTTACATTAAAAACAACAGAAGAATATTTCCAAAAAAGACATTAATTTCCCTCAAACATTTTTATCAGATGAAGATACTTCAAGAAAATATGACATTGAATAATGATTTTATTATGAGATGCTGGGGGGATGTGAACACACATACAAAAACAGGCACACAAAAGGTTATCTGGATACTTTGACTTACTTAATTCGCCTTAATGTGCTCGTGTGTAAGAAACATGAACGCACAAATATTTAATTTCCCCAGCAACGTTCGCTTATGAAATTTTCAAGCTCCTTAAAACTTTTGCTTGAAATTTTAACAAGATATTTTTAGCATCGACTCGTTTAATTGCTTTTGCTTACATAAATTCTGTTCAAGTTTATTAATGTCAAGAGTCATGTTAAAAGCTCATGTTTTGATCATCACATGTAACATTTTAAGGATTTCCATGTTGGCAGGTGCGGAATGGTTGCAACTAACAAGTATTTGCATATTCAATTTACTACTCGAAAATCACGTTCTTCTGAATACCAATGCAAATACGAATTGAACTGATTCAATTTAAAAAAAAACTCGATTGAAAGCATCAATAAACATGAAAGTTAAGAAACACAAATCCAAACTACCTCAGTAAAATTCTCGATTGTATTTTTTTGTGCAAATTTACATTAGAATTACAGTTCAAACTATGCTTTGGTCTTCAAAGCCACGCTTTGGTCTTCAAAGCCATTCCGTTGAACAATCAGAACTATTAAAAAATTTGAACAAGCACTAGAAATTGCAAGTAAGTCTTTCACAAAGCTACGAATTTGAACGATGGCTTTTATCAAATTGCATTTGAACAAAAGAATTCAAGACTGGACTGACTTGATAAATGATTGACGCTGCTTTCTGTTAATTGAAAATAAAGCAACAGGAAAAGGTGATTGTGAAATTTGTTTGAAAGTTTAATTGGAAGTTCGTATGACTGGGAAAGATTGGAGAGATTTAAGTTTACACAAAAGCGAATCTGCTGAAATGGCAATTATGAGAACCAAGGCAAGCGCCTAATTGGAAGGTTTTACTTCTGTAATTGATCTCATGAGATTTTATATCACAATTTCAAAAAATTCTTTTTTGTTTTAACCTTGTACAGCAGCTCACAAAGTTTCAAAATCTTTTTCTTTTCTAGTTTCGGAGATAGTTAAGGGTCACTTCCAGAACCTCTCAGCCACTTCCGGTCGTTCACAAAACTTCAAAAGCGTGTGTCAGCTACAGAAAAGACTCCAGGCTGTCTTCTCGTGAAAATCTAAAGTAAATTTCACGACAGGAACAGAAGTTATGGCTGTTCAAAGTAAAAAAATAATCGGTTTTCGTCATTCGATAGCCAGTTAGTTAACCAGCAAAAAATGTGCAGACAGTAGTTCATTTTATAAAGTGGACCGTGAGATATTAATTTTTAAAGTCTCACATCACCTTTATCTGGTACACCCTGTAGTTAACCTCTGCTAGTACCTACAAAATCAACTTCCACTTCGTTGAAACTTCTGCAAAAAGCTTCTAAATTTGATATTAAAGCAAACTCCAACCGCAAACTGTCAAGCAAACCTGACTTTTCGAAGCTTATTTCTAAACAAAAACTTTTCTCCAAACTCGACAGCCCAAAGACAAACTTAATTCAATTACCACGAAAAGCGAGGCTCACGCAACGCTGCTAGCAGCAAGTCTCCCGTCTCCCGTCACTACTCCATTTGCTGTGAACTTTCCATTCCATTTAACATTTGATTTTAGAACTCTCCTTCTGCTTTGTACATTGTCTACCTGCCAGATGTACTGGAAGTGTGTAGCGAGCGATTTAATTTTATGATTAAAACCTAAAATTATCGTTAACAGAGAAAAAGGCAAAGAAACGAGGGGCATCTTGTGTAATGAATGCTTTTAACAACAATTTTCCGAATTAACGTTAAGGTTTTATCGCTCCGCTTTATTGCATTTAAACTTTCGTTATTATGTACATGACAAAATGGTTACTGCGTGTTGTCATCACTCGCACAGCACAAAAGAGAAGAAGAAAAGAAAGCTCGATCGTCGCGCGTGACTGTTAAAAATCCTTGTAATTCATGTTATTGCGGTTGGAGTTTAAAACGTTAAACTTCAGCATGAGAAGGTCTGAGTCGAGGAAGTCGTCATCCATGTCGGTTAAATTTGGCACATTCTCCAGATCCACGCTCGGTGAGAAATGCGCGTCTCGATTGTAGAACGACTCGATGTGGCCCGAAGCGACACTAAAGTTCTCGGCGTTTAACTGTTCGTTGTTGGCACTGTTCAAATTGTCGAAGTCTGTTGGGTCGTTCAGCAGAATGCCCTTAAGCTCGTTCGCTTTCTCACCAATCTTGCACAAACTGCATCGAGTTTCGAAAAGTTTCTTGCGCTGTGATTGCAAATCAAACTTTTCTTGACTCACATCCAGACGCTCTCTAGCAATTTTCGCTTCACGTTCCGATAGCTCCATGGTATATTTCTGCAGCGATTGATATTTGGCCATCAGCATAAGTTCAGTCTTCTTTGTTTGCTTCAAGACATTTTCGGCTTGTGTCTGCGAAAAGTTTTCGGAATTTAGGGGGTGGTGGCGGGAGCGGAGAAAACGAAATATTTTTTTTAGAAACTAGAGAAATAAAATCATGACAGCGAATGGAAGACAAAGTTTCCTTCTCGACGAAATTTATCGCAGAAAAACGACGTCGACTAGTATCACATACTTCTTTTTGTTTCGTCCTGATAATTGAATTCTCCAGCTCAGATTGTTTTCCTCGCAGAGTGTTTTCTTGGTCCATCAATTCGTGTCGTTTGGCTTCAAAGACTCGCTGCATTTCAATCAAACGTTCCCTTTGTTTATCGGATCCTTTGGCGGCATCCTTTCAAGCGTGCAAGAGAAAGAGAAGAGATTCTTAATTGAAAATTGCTTTTAAGTATTAGGCAGACGAATTTCTCTTCTTTCAAATTGTGTTTTGGATGGTTTGTCTGTAAATGACGTTACTTGAGATCATAACCTTAAAAGTTTTTGTTATAAATATGTCTTGGATATTTGAATCTAGCTTTTCAATTCAAATTTAAATGCGATTCAAGTCAAAGATTTTGTGTCTCATATTCCACTCCGTTTCATTTCAAAAAAATTATTTTACTTGAAATAAAAATTTCCAATCAGTATTACTGTGAAGTATTATGTGTTTCTTATTCAATAATGTTCCAGATGAACTTTCTATCTCTAAATGCATATTGTTCCATATCCCATGTTGTTCCCATTTAGAGTTGTTGTCAAAGTTCGACTAACTTCAGAAATATTAAATTTGAAAGTTTGACAACCTTTAAAAACGACAGTAAATTTACAACAGCATTGCAAGTAAACTGATACCAAGTCAAACTTTCATGTTTCACTTCCCAATCCAGTCGATTTTTAATGTTTTTCTACAGTTTTTCACTTCCAGTCAAAAAGCGAAGAAACTTTGAAACTGCAAACCGAAAAGTTTGTTTTCACTAAAACTCCATTTCGAACTCATTGTTCCACAAATTAAAAGACAAACTTCCAATCACGAGAAAGTTTTTCTCCAAAGAATGTTTCTTTACTTCAGCATATTTGATGGCAGCGTCAACCTCAACCCGAGAAAGCACTGAATCGTCAGCATTCTTCGATTGTAATGTCTTGGCAATTTCCCTCCGAGTCCGATCCTCCAGCAATTTCGAGCGCTCGCTTTCAATCTCTTTCAGCAGTTTTGTGTGCTCGTCCAACTGTGACTGCTTGATTTCCTATAGGGACGGTTATCGATAGAAGCGAATAGTCAGACGGAATGCAATTGTGATGGGAGACTGAATGAATAATTCAGTAGGGCTTTAATCATTAAATTACTTGAACTTTTTGCTGCTCGATTGAGATCTGATTTCGCATAAAATCTTTCTCCTTCTCAAAAGATTTCCTTTCAACTTCAAACGCCAACAGTTTTTGCTTCAAGCTCCATTGTTCTTCGTCGGATTTCTTCATTAGTGAAATTGAGAAGAGAAAAATGCACAAAATAAAAATAATAAAATCATTTTCGAATTTCCCTCGAAAAACGAGTCAAATTTGAAAAGTTTTTCGGGTTCTTTGTGTTACTTGTTCGAGAGAGTTCAGCTTCAGTTCCAAAGTTTGCACCAGATCTAAAAGTTTTTCTCGTTCCGCTTCCGACAATTCTCGTGTTCGCTCCAATAACTTTTGTTGCTCTGATAATTAGTGAAAATTTAATTAAAATCTTTTTCTTCCCTATTTTTCTGATGCTTAGTGGCATGGCTAATGCTGTGAAAACTAATCGGGCATCTAGCACAAGATTAGAAGTTGGAAGTTGTGCAAATTAAAGATATTTAAATTTGTTTAATGCTGGAATAAAAGATTGTGCAATATTGTTTCGTGATGTTGTCACATTTTAACTGCTTTATGACAAGCCTAAGACTTCCAAGTCTGACTTGAAACTTAAATTTCTTATGTTTTGCACCAAATAAACTAGAAGCTTTTTTCCAGATGCCTCGCTACTAGGAAACAAAATGGCATGCTTTCCAGCATTAAATTCTGCTCAACGATAAGTCTAACTACGCTGTGCTTACCTTCAAGACGTTTTTCACGCGCACTTAACTGAATTTCCTTATCGCGCTCCAACACAATCAGCTTTTCCTGCAACACCTCGTGCAGTGAATGAACATCACCCGAGGCTGTCTCCAAATTACTCGACGCTCGCTTTAGAATCTCGATGTATGAGCCACTCTCTTCCTTGATAGCAAACTCCATAAATTTAGATTTTCTAATGTTTTGCATCATTTCCTCGTAATGAAGCTTCAGCATTTCCAAATTACTTTCGCGCTCATCACTGATAGATTTAATTTTATCGGTGAAGAACTTCTCCACGGCGGCAATCTCGCCTCTGTATCGCTGCTCCATTGACTCGAGATTTTCTTCCATCAACTGTAAGCGCTTTTTGTAGCTTTTTTCGATCATAACGACTTCCTTTTCGTGATTATCGCTAATGTTCGATAGCAAGTCTTCGAGTCTGAGTTTCTCCATCTCGAGTCGCTTAACGTCGGCTTCGAGCTCCACTTTCTCAAGTTGATTGGTTTCGTTTGCCTCGTTCCGTTCGATTAGCGGCCTGGGTGTGGCGCTGCTTATCATCAAATTGTCCAAGTACGGTGCTTGTGCATGCGACGCCATGAGTGCCTGAATGTGGCTGTTGATTCTCTCTTGCTGATTCCGAATCACATCTTCGAGTTCACTTTGTCGCGACATTTGCTTCTTCAACAAGTCATTAAATTGATTCTCTTGCTGCTTCAGCAGCTTTTGCTGCTTGCCGCGCATCTCGAGAAGCACGTTCTCCTGCGTCTTCATTTGCGTGGCCACCATTAGTTGGAATTCTTGTTGCTTCAAGCTGTTGAGCGTGCTGGTTGTCTCGGTGGCTAATGACTCCATAAGCTGGGGTGGAGTTTTCAAAGGGTTCGCTGCGATGTTTGTTAATGTATTTTTCGACTCTAAACTTGTTACGTTCGAAGAGGCCGGTTCATCATCGTGACGCTCTTCGGAATTCGGGGTGATTTGGATGGCAGGGGATGATTTGAGTTTGTTGAACGGAACTTTCTCGTGAGTAGGGTCGCCGAGAAGCCATTCCGTGCCTGTGATGCTTTTGCGAGATGATTTTTGGGACTTTTTTATCTGTTCCTTCTCCTTCTCGTTGGACCCGAATAGACCTAAAGGATCACTGAAAACAACGGCCGACTGTCGACGACCCGCTTTGCGTGTGGCTGAAGGATTCTCGGAATTTATGTTCTCGGATAAAGTCTCGGCGGTGGTTTGGCGAGAGATGCTGGCCTTTGCTGGCGGCGCTGGTTTGGACGGAAATTGACTCTTGCCTGTTGAACTCTCTCCGATTCCCAGCAGTTCGTCGAGAATGCTGGGCTTTTTGCGTGGTTTTTTCGGGTCGAAGCCGAGATCCGACGACAAACTGTCGTTTGACTTGGTTTCAATTTGTTTGAAATCATCGGCGTGTGACTGCTTTGATGTTGTTGGCACTTTTTGTGCTTCACTCGCAGCTGAAGCACGTTTCAGTAAGCTTTTGACAGGCGACGCAATTTCGTTATTGGCAAACAGATTAAATTCGCTTGATTTTGGCTTGTTTGCTTCCGATTTTTCCTCGGAAATGCCGAAAAGCTGCTCCATTTTGCGCCCTGGCGGCGGTTTATCATCCCTTTTCTCGTGTTTTGGCACTGGTTTCTTGGCCGGCTCGATTCCGAAAAAGCTGTCGTTGCTGCCTTCACTCAGAAGGTCGCCCAACGGGTCGTCCAGGTCCAAATTCATAATTGAATTTCAAAGGACACTTAATTCCCAGCTTACGTTACTAATTTGAAGCAGACCACTTTGGAGTAAAATATTTTGTGTTTATTTTAAAATGTCGCTATGACAACAGTTGCTGACCGACGAAAACAAAAACTGTAATTGAACCGCTTCACGTTGCTACATCGACACAAACGAACACGATTATTACGGTCAACGAAGCATAAAACCGTTATTCAACATGGCGTTAATGCTTTTTTTTTGATCAAACAGGAATGAACAGCTTAATTAAAGGATTTTGGATCACATTTAATTATTTGAGTTGCGCCGATAAAAAAGGTAATTACAGAAAAAGTTGGCAACGACTACTAGTTGATTACGAAGAGTTACGCAAATTAATCATGAGTCGAGATTGACGAGATTGTCTAGATTGACTTATCACATGATCATGAACTATACCTTGTAAATACGCTTGCATATCATTCTGTCTGCCTGCTTGATGTAAAGATTTTAAACATCTCATTAGTTGAATTTTTTTTGGAAAACTTGACCTCTCTCGTTACCACAAATTGAAATAGTAAAAATTGTACTTAAAGGGTATAATTATGTAAAAAAATCCTTTCCAATTAAAAATCGTTACAAAAAGTCTCCCTTGAAGGTTGAATGAAGCTGTGCAATAAACTTTTTGACCTCGAGTCTTCGTTATTCCTTATATCGAGATTTTTGTAATGTCATAGAACTGTATTGGCTGCTATGACCAAGTGGCATGTCTCTCATCCACCCAACGTGACCTCATAAACTCATAAATCAAAAGAAGCCGAGAAAAATTCAATTGGCTTCATCTCTTCTTTCGTTTTATGATCGCTTGACGATTCTGTATTATCATACTGATGGGCTTCCACATAAACTTCGTTCATGATTCAATTTCCGATTTGATATCCGTGATGCAGCAAGCGAAGGCGGTTGTAAAAGAAGAAGCTGTAATGAAAGAAGGGGGAGAATCAAAAGAGCTCTTGAGCCTCATTGTCGGCGTATGAAAGGGAAGTTTTTTTTATCGACGAAGATTCTTCGCTCATCATTTATCATACTCACATGATTTGCACATTTATTGCGTTTATTGTTCACAGAAACGTGTCTGCTTCCATTCTCCGACCCATTTTCGTGTAGCAGAGCGATATGAAATAAAATTCCATCTTTTAATCAAATTTCTGCCATAAAAGTCTTCGTTCGAATTGATTGAAAGTTGATCAAATATCATTCCGGAAGCACTTACTGCTGATTCCATTTAGAATTGGTGTAACGCAAGCAAGCAATTACCATTCGAAAGCAATGTAATGGATCCGTTTGTAAGACTTCACATTCAAAATAGTTTACTGCAGTTCTTTAATTAAAACAGCAACCTGAACATCAAGATTTCTGAAATGTATTCATAGAAGTTTTATTACATTTCATGAACTTAAATGAGATACGGCTGCAATCCAAATGAACTTTTCATGGAAGTTTCTGAACGTTCTGAACTTAAAGATAAAATGGAACATAAACTCGTCGATACTTGCTAATGGATTACCCAATATCAATGATTGAACCGATTTCATCTTGATTAAAAGTTTAATTCAATTTTTCAAGTGGAAACAAAGCAGCGCTAACCTCTACGCTGTTTATCAAGTCAAACTAATTGAATGGTACGAAAACTTCTATTCAAAAGTTATTAAAATGCCATGCGTGGAAAATATTGTGTGAATCGCTGAAATTTCTACTTCAAACCGTCATCAGCTTAAACAAATCAATAATTTACATGACACTAGTTGAAGTGTTTGGATTCTCATTCATCTAGACCAGTAGTTCATCATTATTTCACCCAAAATCCTTGTCAACCAGCAAATAACATATCCCGACAAATCCACTTCAAAATTTTAAATTAAAACTTCCAACATGCGATCACAGCAAATATTTTTCCACTCGCAGTCTTAGGCTTCAGTGACCCGAATCCATAAAGATTCAAATTCAATCGGAAAAATAATTCGTTCCTGTAAAGGTTGCGAATCGTTTCGAATATATTTCCGTTTTGTTTTCCGGTGCCAGCTCTGACATGTTATTTAATTAAAAAGTATAAAAATGGAAATATTTTCAGTACCTTTTCAACTGGCT
>JPYR01000878.1:0-11116 GCA_000775305.1 Belgica antarctica | reverse complement strand
AAAAAAAACGAGTTGAAATCTTTTACATCGCTTCAACTGTATCTGACCGGAACGATTTGAAGATATGAAAGGTGAAATTTGAATGGAAATTTATTTTCCTTTTATGCAAATCCTTGATGTATATTTATGAGTATTGGAAATTTATTTCTAACTCGATTTTATTTGAGGACTTTTCAATTCTATTCTTATATGCCGCAATTCTCATATTTTGCATCGGGATTTTTTTTGAGTCTTTCATTCAAAGTCTTCGTAAGTTTCGTAACAGAAATTGTTTGAATCCAAATAAAAAAATTGAATTTCATTCAAAGATTGTAAAGTAATCAAGAAAGTACAAAAAAACTTGATTAAGCTACACCAATGCATAACCGACCCCGATGATAAGCTTTTTAGCGAACGTAAAAATAATATTTGAATGATCTTTGGGAAATAAACTCGAAAACATTTTGGAGATGCACAACCAATAGATTTTGCACCGAGAAGCGTATTCAAAAGTGAGCCAATTGACTATGAACGGTTCTTCTTCAGAACAAACATTCTGATTCAGCAGAATTCCTATTTCCATCCACTCGACTCGAAGTAAACTCTCGGAAACTGAAAAATTCCTTCTTTTTTTCCCATCAACTTTTATTAGATCGTCAATCTCGGAATGTCCTGACTATCAGATTTTTTTGTCTTTATCTTGATTGAATCATGCCCGACATTTATGCTTGCTTGTTATATGATTTCAATTAAATTTGATATTTGTGGATGCGCGTGGGGGAACATCTGAGACGATGTGTAACATCTCGAAATGTGACTGGATCATGTAGCCGCGTGTTGTAAAGGGTGAAATAAGAATACTAGGCAACTATGATTGGAACTTTGATTGGTTTTTGTTATAACTGATGTTAAAACACATATCAATGGTGAAACAGCAAATTATTTGTGGATTTATTCTGATGTATTGAACCTTTAAGTGTACCAACTCATACAACTTGGGCACTACACACTTTAGTCAACAATCAAAGTCTTAAATTAGGACACTAGTAGTTCCTTCGACTTTAGACCTTAGCCCTTAAATAAATGTTTCAAGTGATACCTTCTTATCAAACATAAAAAAGGAACTGAAACCGTCTTTCTAGTTGGCCACCTTCAAACTTACCAGTCAGCAACCCTAATTTAGCTAATTCACGACCCATAGATCAAGTGTCTACATAAAACAGGTCACATTGTATGTAATCTATCACGTAACAGCTCGCAAACTGCCATAGAACGCCTGTCGCCAAAGAAATCGATGCTGATTGAAGCGAGCGAGGAAAATAATCACGTTGCAACTAATTGGCAAACAGTTTCTAGTGTATTTTTGCCCAATTACGTACAATTTGTTTTCCAAACCGATGAGCCCAATAATTTATTTTAAAATAGCAACACATTTTCATGCGTGTTGCATGCACTTCAATAAGAAGTGCACTTCAATAATTCAAGCAATTTTAAAAATTAAAATAATAAAGTTGTCGAAATGTTCGCCTCCGTAAACGATTTTTCTCGGATTTTAGCTGCGCTCCCGAATTACTTCATCGCCGGCAATTTTGCTTTTTAATAAAATTATATTCAGTCACTGTGGAGATAGCATCAACTGTGCAGGCGAACGAGCAACTGGAAAATGAACGCAAAAAGTTGGATAAATTGTTCGCCAAAAGTTGTCAAAAAATCGTTCAAAAGCATGAAAATGTTGACGATTTTTATTTTTCTTGTTTGCGCTGCCGGCGGCGAAGATCTGGAAAATTACGATCATGAATTGTCGACAATTAAATTGCTGTATTATCGTGCCACGTAATTAATGTCGAGAGAAAGTCATTTTAAAAAGCGAAGCCCTTAAAATTAATGATTATTTCTTTATTGCTTCGCATTTTTCAGCATCCGCAGAATTGATGATCCAATCGAAATCCAATCGAAGGAGTCGAACAGCACCGACGAAGACATTTTCGGCACCGAAAGGGACGTCAAACTTTTGATTCATGGCTGGAATGCCGATCCCGAGCACGTTGCGCTCGAGACAGTCAGGAATGCTTATTTAAGGCTGAACACGAGTCATGTTCTAATGGCTGATTGGAGGGAAATTGCTAGCATGCGTTACATTACGGCCCGAAAAATGATTGTGTCGGTGGGAAAAGCGATTTGCAAACAGCTGAAGACTTTTGCTGAACGAGCACAAATTGGTTCCGATAAAATCCACATCGTCGGACATAGCCTGGGCGCACACATTGCCACTCATGTGGGACGATGTTTTGATAGGCAGATTGCACGGTATGAGGCCTGGCTCTAACATCTCAATTCAATTGTTCGCAACTCTTATCTGAAATATCTAATAACTCTCAGATTAACAGCGTTAGATCCCGCCGGTCCACTTTTCACTCCATTTTCTACCGATGCATTGAGTCGAAATGACTTTCAATTTGTTGATTCGATTCACACGTCTGCCGGACTTGCTGGAGAATTCGAAAGCAGGTGAGTTGATGTTACAGTGGAGTTAAATGGCAACAAAGCTGGGTGAACAGAGATTTATGTATACATATTTGAGTATCTGTGGTTTTTTATTGCAAATATGAGATTTTCTACATTATAAAACTTCAAAGCGGCTTTGAATCTCACGAGAACACAAAATTCTTACAAAAATTCTAAAAATTTGTATTTTAATCCTTTAAAACAAACAAATTAATATTTTTTTCAATTTAATTTACTGAAGCCACTTAAAGCTTTCAAATTTTATCCGTGAAGTGAAATGTCTCAAGCAGAATTTCTTTTTCCATTAAAAGTTCTTTTTAAATCATTGCAACTTTTAAAAGCAGCCACTTCATAAGGTTGCGTAAAAATCGAAAAGCACTTAAAGTCTCTCTCAAAATCTTTTTCTTTTCAATGGTGTCCTACTAGAGCTCATGCCGATTTCTACCCCAACAAAGGAACGCCGCCACAGCCCGGCTGCGAGACTCTTGACATTTTCACGTTCACAGCCTGCAGCCACTACCGAGCGCCCGTCTACTTCTCCGAGTCCATTTTAATTCCTCAATCATTCTACGCTGCCCGATGTGATTTGGCGTTAATTCAATTACCTTCGTTTCGTAATTGTTTGAATGGATCTGAAGTGGTTTTCATGGGGGAGAGCGTCGACCAAAAGTATGTATTGCTGATCTCTCGCCTTCGCAAAATGTCTGATTTCATTGAAAACAGCAAAACACTCGAAAGCTACTGTTTTTGCCGACACTCTTAACCATTTTAATATTTTCATTCTCTGTTTGCCAGAGCCAGAGGTAGTTTCTACGTGGAAACCTTCAGCACATTTCCATTCGGCAAGGGATCGCCATAATTCGGCCAGCCACTCATAATCAGCATGTTTAGAGCTTAATAAAACCGGGCAGCATTAAAATCATTATTTTTGCATGGAAATGGTGAACGTAAAGTGGATTTGTGTTGGGAAAATTTAATTTTCCTGATAGTTCTGAACGTAATCAGTTTAGTTGGATCTGTACTATCACAAATTGACGCAAACATGATTTGATAACAGATTACCGAGTTAGAGTTTGTAACGGATGAAGACATTGATGTGATTATGAGTAATGTATGGTCGATTAGGTTGATCAGATATAGCTTTAGTGTAGACGTGAATTTCAGAATGTTTAGTTTGAACGTTCAAAGTTCTCGTTTAAGGTTGTTCATAACTGCTTTATGAAATTTGAGTAATTTTTAAGTTCTTTTTCGACAAAACAGGTGCAGACTGAGTGATTGTACCTCATAGATCATCGTGTCTTGCTAAAAATCTATTGATTTTCTAATCAGTCGACATCAAGGCAAATGAATAATAAATAAACGCGTTGTGAACTTTATCAGGTCAATCATGTTTGTCTTCGAATGCGAACATTCCACAACTGTTTAATCTCTAAACGGTCTCACAAGGCTTTCATAACTGCGGTCTTTGGTTGCATGTTCTTTCAACTCAAATATTTGTTGATGTGCATTTCAAAGTTTCTAAGCAGATTCGGCTTTATGTGCAAACATTAAAATGTAACATGCTTGTAAATTCCAGAACAAGACGTAAATAATGTGGTCAAGTTGAATCAGAACGGTCGAACAAACTTATCGTTTTTTGTTCTCAAATGTTCTCAGAGTTTTGCATGCTTTCTAGTTGTTTGCTCTGCATGAGCAGTTATAAATAGGAACAGAAATGCATCAAGTGGTTTTTGTTGTCAGTATTCTCAATGATTTATCATGAGTATTTTTGAACTTTTTGTTGTAACAACCAGAATTTACACACTTCAAAAGCTTTGCTGTACAACATTGCACTCTGAAAAATGTAACGCTCAACTGAAGAAGCAAAACCAGATTAAACATTTCAAAAATTCCTTTATAATTTATAAAAATGCTTCAAATTTTTAATAAAAAAATACACAAGCGTAAATTTCTTTAAATTGTTTGTACTTATTCTAAATATTTCATTGAGATTCTTTCCATGGCTTCCGTTTCATTCATGCTCTAAGGATATCATTTTTTAATACTGAAATATCTAAAAAAATATGAAATCTGAATAAAGATACCTGAAGGCGTACATCTACGTTTCAGCAGTTAAAAGCATTTACCAACCATAGCAAAGCCACCAAAATGTGATTCAATTTTATGCCGCGAAGTTTCTTTCGAGCAGCTGTCCCTTTTAAAGCAAATGGCAGTTTAGCAAGTTTAAATCAGCGAGTATTTTGAATTTAAATAAAGTTCATTTTAAATGAAAGCACAATTCGACTTGAGAAGAGCCAGGGAGTATTTAATTACACACCATAAATTAATTTAAATTGCGAAAACAATCAAACGAATTTACCCGAGCGTTCATGTTGAACGACAGGTGCAATTACGCAATTAAAAATGCAGTTTTTTCATTCACTCCAAGCAATCGACGAGTTTTAACGAGTCGGAAAAACAAATATTTGGAAATATTCTGTCAGAAATTTAATTTGCGTTTCTTTCATATTTGTTCCACTCGCAAACGCAAACTTTTCTCGAAAAAATGTCTTCGTAAATTATTCGTCTTTATGCTGTGAAAGAAAACTTTTTTCAAATACAATCGAAAGTTTATGAACAAATGGCATCCGGAAAACATCGTTTGACAATGAATGCAGGGCTGTTGGTCAGTGATGTGAAGATACAATTTTAAACAACGATTTTCTAACAGACTTTCTCGAGTTGTAAAAGATTTTCGTGCAGACAGATGCATTGTTTCAAAAGGTTCCAATGATCAAACGATGAAGAAGACATAAAGAAAGCTTTCAAACACTAAAATCTTGTGACATAACAGCTTCAGCTCTCTGTTCAAATATAATTCAATATTTTATGAAATCTTATACGGACAACTTTACAACTAAAACTCATTATGTGTTCTCCCACTCGAGAAAGACAAACTCCAAGCATTCGTTTTAATAAAACTCCATGAAATCGACAAAAGTGGAACTTTAGAATTAGAAAAGTTTTGCAAGATATTCAAGTTTACTTTAGGGATTCTCAAGTTAAACTATAAAATTGGAAAGTTTATTGAAATTTTATATGTTTCTAATCTCAAATGGGTACTCTCTAAGATGTTCTCGAGCGTTGCGGGAAATGTAAATTAAGATCATCCGAAGGTATGTAATGTCAGAGTGGGCGCAAAGGTCAATTTTCGGTTTCCTTTCTTTCAGAATGTTTGCATGAACTTTTCAGTATTCTCAGCTTCTTTACTTTAGGCATTATGAGTCATAGTTACTGTTATATTTAGGATAAAAAAGTGTGACTTTACTTCAACAACATGGTATTAATATCGAAAGCCTTGGGTTAGTGCAATGATAATGTAATTGTTTAACTTAAATCTAGGCAGAGATTTTCTACATGTGACACAAGCTTTTAAAAAACTAAGGAAAGCTTTTAAAGCTTCTTTGGAAATAAGTTGCATTGATAAAAATTTGATTATAATTTTTAAAAACATTCAGGAAGATTTCTTTTGCTACAGAAACTTACTTCTTTAACTTCAAGGAAAAACTAAATTGAAGAAAGCTTTTCCAAGAAATAGAAATAAAAATAAAAACTAAGCTTGAAAAGCTTTTCGAAACAGTTTGACATTATTTCGATGATACTTTTCTTGTTCTTTTTGTTAACGCGTCTCTGAAGCTGATAAAAGATGCAAAAAAATGCAATTTCTCAAAAGCTCTCTAAAGAATTGAAAAGATTTATGAAATTTCAAAAATGTCTTTTCACTTTTAGTCTACCTTTCTGCAATGCGAAAAGGATCATTGTAAACCGACAACAACGTTTAATCGCTTTTAAGACCCTTGGACGATCCCCCAGCAATCAAGCCTCGAAGTGTCGAAAGTTTAAAGCTTTAACATCCATAAAAAATCACGTTTTCATTTCCGTGCTGTCCCTCGCTCTCTGCAAACGGTATGAAAAAGCAAGGAATCCAAATAAAATTAAGCGCCAAACCAAACAAAGGAATCGTTTCCACGGAAATTCGTAGTGATTTTCTTGTATGTAAATTCACGTTTGAATCCACCGCACTGAACGTGGAGACTTCCAGGCAATAATGACAGCGAGCGTGAATAGACGAGGCAAACGCGCGCGTGAAAATTAAATAGAATGTTTCTTTTATCTTCAAGCCAAAAATCTCGCTTTGTAATATTGCACAAGTGAGACCAAAGGCAAAAAACCGAGCCGAGAGCGCCAGATGAATTTATTTCTTCCACATTCAAATCACGTCCCGTTATCAAAACAACAGCGGATAGAAAGATGAGCACCGACAAAAAAAAAGAGAATTATTGTAGGACCTTTTCCTTAGGCAGCCACATGAGGTACGACAAGGGTGGAAAGACGGAGAGAAGGAGCGAAAGCAAAAAAA
Source organism: Belgica antarctica (assembly GCA_000775305.1). Lineage (NCBI taxonomy): Eukaryota > Metazoa > Arthropoda > Insecta > Diptera > Chironomidae > Belgica > Belgica antarctica. The sequence goes on along the minus strand of JPYR01000878.1, from coordinate 4,233 downwards.
GAAAAATTCAAATATTTCAGAGCATGATATATCGCGCCATAGAATGGAGCTTAAGGGAGAAAAAATGTGTGTGCTGCAAGCTTTAAGATAGATAAAAGTCGCAAGCAGCGAACACACGAGATTTACACTCGGAATTACATGCAGCGTCTTAAGTGTGCTGGAAACATGATAGTTCTGAGTTTACAAATTCGTGACGTTAGAAAATCTAACGGTGACATTATGTCACGCAAAAATGTTGTGACGGGGGTGACCAGGTGCACTGAAGTATGAGTCTGAGGAACGTTGAATTTGCTTGTTGTTGCTGAAATAATTAAAATGTTTGCAACCAATTTGCTTTCAGTTTGCTCATTTCCGTGTCAAGGCAAACCATTGAAGACTTCTCCAGTAAATCCCCCGAAGAACTTACCGACCTTAAAGCTTCCTTTCACTCAATTGGTTTAAAACCCAGATTTAGATTTCTGCAAAAAAGTTTTCCGAGAAAATTTGTCTTTGAATAAGTTCACATTCATGGATTTTGTTACCAGAAGATTCGCGACGTCAGATTTCACGCCCACACCCCAAGAAAGTCACGGAATGGATGGAGTTCTGTGTGAAATAAATTCAGAGAAGAATTTTTTTCCACGGCTTTGAATCGGAGGCACGTTTTCCTACTCTGACGCTAATTCGAGTAAATTTATTATAAAAGATCGCGACAATATTTTTCCCTTTTTGAAACATTGTTCTCTTCAATGGCAGATAAATTATTAAATTTTCATAATTTCTAACGTTAATTTAATATTTATAAGCCAGATTGTGATTCACGAAGGAACTACAAACGGCTCAAATTAAAAGGAAAGGGGCGGCGATATCAAAGACGACTTTTGATACTTCATCGGTACCTGTTCAATGTTTAATGAAGCTTGTCAGACTGGGAAGCGGATGATGGAGTTTCCACTCGATAATTTTTGAGAAAATATTCAACATGACATCAAAAGTGATTCTGCTAATTTATCAAACTTGCCAACAGAAGGGAAAACTACCCGAGAGGAAAATAACCACAGCGATGAAATACGAGAAAGTTTGAGCTTTAATTTTATTACACTGAATAAACCAGATGATGCTCAAGTAGCGCCACAAATATTTATGATTGCTCCGAAAGTGATTCAACTGTGTGTCTTGGCAACGGGGAGAGGGTAAACTTTTATTTCTTAAACTTTCAGATAATTGATAGCACGTTTCCGGGAAGTGCTTTGCGTCTGCTTTCTGTTGGTTACAGCGTTAATTAAGTGGAGATTCATTTGCTGGAGTTTTCTTCGACTTTATCAAGCCTTCGAGAGTTTTGAGAATTCCCAGAAAGCTTTGGCTTATCCACAAAAGCACCGAAGTTTCTAGAATATTTCAATTTTCATTAGTTTTGATTGAAAGATTGTCTTCAGCGGTAAAGGTACAAAAATGTTGACTATGCCTTAAAAGCAATCTGGAAATTCTCCTTTCCCTTGTGTCCTTGGAGTTTTGGTTGACTTGTAACCACAGAGTTTGTCACGTTTTGCTGAAACCTAGGTGAACGTAAAGTTTGCATAAAGAATGGGCTTGCTAAAACTGTAGCGAAATCAGTTTAAATAACGATCAATCAACATAACCTTTGACAATACACTGTCGTTAAGGCTTCAAAAGCTGTTGACACAGTTTTCAGGCAATCTTCCAAAACCAATACAGACCTAACTGTGTTACAAGCCACAAAACATGTTCATAACCCGAAAACCTCCTAATTCACGGGCACTCAACTTGTTTATTTAAATAAGAACCATCAAGTTTTCTATATTTCCATTTGACGGCGGAAGAATTCATGTGTTTTGCAACGAGAGAGCCTTGAATTCGGTTTCCGAGGCAGAAATGTCCCTACAACATAACAATTCCAGACGAAATTTATCCCTAAAATGCTGTATTCTCTGAACAAACATAAAGTAAAGCGTAAATAAAGTGAAAGCGCGTCAACAGAAACATTTCATTTGAATACATCAACCTTCTTACATTCTTGAAATTTCCTGCCGAGTGAAATGTAAAGCTTCAGATGAGAAACAATTCAATTTTCATCTCGACGGAATGGCAGAAATGTGAAAAATCAAAATCGATTCTCGTTTTCTCAACGTCGGTCGCCCCATTCCACTCAAAATCCTCGGCGGCAACACGAAAAGTTTACTTGAAATATTTTGGCACTTTTTGCGGCTTTTCTAGGGAAAACGAAAATTTCTCGGCGCGTTTGAGCTAACGGACTTTTCTCACCGCTCTTAAATCGTGTGAAAAAATGAAAGGAAAAAAGTCGAAAAATCTGGCATTTGAACAAACAACGAGAGGATGTAAAACTTTTTGATTTAATTTAATAAATTGAGTTTTTTTTCTCGTGGGTTTTTGAGAAAAGTTGTCCGTCAAATATCGAGAGTAAAATATCAATTTTACGTTGGCTTCAAAGTTTGCAAATCAAATTTGAGTCGAGAAAAAAGATTATTTTCCTGCTGATTTGTTGGTTGTCCCTGTTAGACCGAATTAAGTTGCGTAAACAGTTTCCTGGTTTTTTCTGCTCTGCAGCCAATTATTTTGAACATTTTCAATTCTATGCATGTAATGTTTTCACGAAGAACGTTGTTTGTTAACTGAACTGAAACTTGATCATTATTTTTCGTAAAACAATGGCAAAAGGATTCAGTCTACCGAACAATGCAAATCAGTGGAAACAGTTTTTAAAGCAATCGGCTTTAGTTATGATATTGCTAGTTGCGTGGGTAACTGATGATGATGCTGCCATTTGTGAAGCTTGGTTTGATAAGATCAAATGCTGAAAAAATTGCACCAGTTTTAAGTGTGAGTGGCTTGAGGGAACTAAATGCAAGCGTTTCTATATAGAGCACTAGTATTTCCACAACTTAATGCTTCAAAGTTCACTTCCCAGCTTACGTAATCTCAGATTTGTATTAAAACTTCTTGAAATCGGTTTCAGTTCACTAACTTATTAAAACAACAACTAATACACTTCGTCAATAAGTTAAACTTTCCGAGAAGTTCCAGCAAGAAATTCCCTAAAATTTGGCATTGGGTGATTAATTACTCCTCATTTATAACCGATGTTCCCGAGGACTTTTATTCCCGCTAAAGTATGGTCGATGCCAGCACATAAATCAATTCTTTTTCATCCTTCTCCCTCGTCCTACGATCGTCTGCGGATGGAAAGCAATTAATTTAATAAAATTCAATAACTTGCGGAATGATTCTCAGGATAGCTCATTACGGCACCACAAATCCTTTTAGATTTATTCGAAAAAAACAAATTACGAGCGTACTTAACAAATTCAATATTTTCTTATTCATTCATGCCTACCCTTCAAGATGTTCCCTAATAGTTTCCCCCTGAAATTAGCCGGAACAAAACTCATTATGGCAAACACTCCCTCATCACAACACGGAGAGAAACAAAACTGCAAAGTCATTGTATCGCCTTTGTGTTAATTACGCCATCATAATTGGACGTATAAATGCCCATTGAAAGGAAACAGAAAATCTGAAACAATGTGACATACGAAATGTGCCTTCTAGGAGTGCCCTTTGTGCCATGACTTTTCATAAACAGCTTTTAATAAACAAAACAAATGAGAAAAGTTGAATTCATGGCGCTGTCATGTAAGAAAGAATGGAAAATGGTTTTCAAAGGAGAAATTAACTCGATGGGACGACTGAGTCATGTTAAGGAACAGTTGACGAAGCGGGTTGTGCTGCTGATAAGATGGGACGGATCCGGCGAGAGATTATTCGTGAAAAATTATGGAAATTTACTTGCGCAAAATTGTTCCACAGCAAAAGGATGCAGCTTTAGAAATAAATCTTCGTGTTTTAGTTCGACGGAGAAAACTCCATTAAGTTGAATTAAAGCAAAGTTTCATTAATTTATCATTTTCCAGCGCGTTTAAGCTGCAAAATTCATCATGCAATCGCGTTTAATGACTAAATTAATGTATTATGTGTGTCTTGAAAGCATGTTTAAGCTTTAAATGTTTCACTAGTGGCAAAGGAAGATAGTAAACGGACGTTTCTGTAAGTGATGTTAATTAAATTCCTGAACTTTCCAGATGTTTCAGCTGAAAAAGTTCAGTTTCGTGTGCAAAAAGTTAATAAAATGTTGCGACTGTATGAACAATTTCCATAAAAAAGTATTGAAATGTCAGGCTGGGGTGATTAAACGAGTACACGAGTTTAATTACTTAA
>JPYR01000877.1:0-23234 GCA_000775305.1 Belgica antarctica | reverse complement strand
TTGAAGATTTGTAATCTCTAGTCAGTCTAAAATACTATTCCAACCGGACAACATGTGCAGCAAATTTAAAACACTTTTCCGATATTCGGGAGAATGGAACGTGTTGCAAATGATCGAGAAAATGACGAAACGGGTCGACGGTTCGTTTTATTTGTGCAACATGAGTGATGTTATTAGAAAGTTCAGAGATTGGAACGAAAAACTTCCGAGAGTCAAACCTTTCTACGCTGTAAGCCAATTAAAAAAATTTTTCAAGGAATTCTTGTTGAAAAATGAGTTTCCAGGTGAAGTGCAACGATGACGATGAAGTTCTTCAGACTCTGGCAGCTAGCGGTTGTTCTTTTGACTGCGCCTCAGCAAAGGAAATTGAAAAAATACTTTCGTTTGATGTCGATCCAAGCAGAATTATTTTCGCAAATACCACAAAGCTCAAAAGCCACATACAACTTGCAAAAGAGAAAAACGTCAACTTGATGACTTTCGACAACGAAGACGAAGTGCACAAAATCTTTAAGTTGCATCCAAGCGCAGAGTGAGTGAAGATATTCTTTCAAATACAACGAGTTATGACTTGCAAGTAGCTTGGGTCAGCAGTTTTGATAACCTAGGCACGATAAAGAGGATGAAAAGGCTGTTTGATTGGGTCAAACGAGATTTTTGTGGAATAATACATTTTTGAAATCACAAAAGATTAAACATCGCGCCAACACTTTGTCAAAAATGTATTCACTAGAGACGTTGACCTTTTCATGTTGTTTTTACAGCTTGATACTTCGCATACGATGCAACTCCGACAAGGCACTTTACAAATTGGGGAAAAAGTTTGGCTGCGATCCAGAGACTGAAGCTGTGACGCTTCTGAAGTTAGCGAAGAACCTAGGCTTCAATGTTGTTGGCATCAGTTTCCACATCGGATCCAGCTGTGAAGACTTCGAGGGCTATGCGAAGGCGATAAAAGTTTCACGGCAACTTTTCGACGTCTCGGAGTCGATTGGATTTAAGTTTAGGCTGCTCGACCTAGGTGGTGGCTATCCTGGAGAGAACTTTCAAAGAATCGACGAGTTTTCGGTCGTCATCAACGGAGCTCTAGATGAAAGCTTCCCAATTAAAAAATTTCCGAATCTTCAAGTCATATCCGAGCCGGGTCGGTACTTTGTCGAGTCAGCCTTCACGTTAGTGGCCCATGTTCACTCGCGGAAATTGACCAAAGATGCGCATGGTAAAATCCAAGAGGTCATGTTGTACCTCAACGAAGGTGTCTACACGAATTTACTGTTTATTCTCCTTGGTCCTGAGACGCTGAACCCACAAATCATGCCGGAAAAAAATTCTAACACAAAGTTTAAGACAACAATTTGGGGTAAAAAGTTGAATTATTAAAATATTTCGACAAGTTGAAGGTATTTTTATATTTCCAGGACCAACTTGTGATTCAACCGATATTTTATGCCGTGATATTGACTTTGAGCTACTTGAAATCGAAGACATAGTTTACTTCAAAAACATGGGCGCTTACACAATCACCATCAACACACCTTTCAATGGCTTCGGATTGACGAAAATTGTGCATTTCATTCAACAAGATGACTTGTGAGTTGGAAAAGCTTTAATTAAATGTAATATTTTTAATGAATAATTCATTTTTAAGTGATCAAATAGATTTAGCGCAACTGAAGCTCGCCGACTTCCCAGATGCCCCATTTTAACTTCAGAAATCGAAGTTATCAAGGAATTGCAAAATTGAAAAACTCGACGTTCATCAAAAATCTATTTGAAATTTTAAAAAGTTTATTGCATAAATGTTGAGTGATCAAACTTATGTAATATCAATTTTATCATGCAAACACATAACTTATTACTGCATTTTTAGTTCTAAGCAGCTAAATTTCTTTCAATTCACTCCAAATAACCGCTATCAAAGTTTAACTGAGAAACTTACAAATCTAGATCCAAACTCAAACTAACAGTTGCCGGAGAAGAAAAATCTTTTCTCGATTTCTTTTATCAAATTTTTTTATTTCTACTCTATTGAAGACGAACTTTCAAACTCAGAAAATCTTTCAATAAAAATAACCACGGGAAAATTGAAATTAAAAACTTTTTTTTGCCGACAATTTGTGAAAACATTTCCAGCAGCTTATTGAAAACAAAGAAAAACTTTGAGTTGAAGGTAAACAAAAATAATCGAAACAACTGAGATTCAAAAGATTCAATGAAAAGTGTGTCGCCAAAGAAACGGAATCAATCGAGCGGAAGGAAAACAAATTTATTGACATGAAGAACTTTCTTGTTTGCTTCTTCCCGTTTAAAGTTTATGAACCGGGTTGATACGTTTATCACGTACATTTTTAGCTTGTAGAAAAAATTATTAAATAAAAACCTAAAAGTATTTTAAGGTTCAAGGAGAATTTCAAAAAACCAATAAACTACGAAAGTTAAATTAAAGTTTCAACAAAACATTGGAAAGAAAGTTTTACTTTCGAAAATGCTTTTTTTTTAATCTACGATACTTATTTATAAAAGCAGCTTTCATTCATCAACTAAAGCTTTCTTTTTTGTCTTTGAAAGCTTGAGAAAATTAGATTGACATGAAAATCATTTGGAAAAATCCCAGAAACCAATAATTTTTTTCCCACGCTTTCCAACAACCAACTGCATTGAATCGCGACAAACCAAATTGATAATAATTGATCAATAAATTAATGAACGAAGCAGTGAATTTCTTTCCCGTAGAAGCTGCAACTACAAAGTTTTCTTTGCCTTACAGTTTGGGATTTTTCGCTCGACAGCGGCTTAGAAAATTTCGTCGACAAATTGAAGTTGCTTAATTTTCGTTGCCTAGAAAAGTTTTTATTAACGAATCATCCTGATTCATGAAGATCCTCTTTGATAAAGTGGGGAACCACTTGAATTCCTAAATTTTGATGAATTTGGAATTCTACGCTGAGATATCTTCGAAAAGATTTTGGGCCCACGTGGAAATCAATGGTTCAGAAATTCATGGTCTAGATAAAAACTCGAAAGTTTCAAGTTTCCGCGAGAATAATCGTCAACGGGCGTTGTACCCAGCTCTTATTATATTTTACGGGATAAAACGAGTTGTTTTTCGACCAATTATTCGACTAATGAACGTCAAGGGACTTTGATGATTTAACGAGTTTAAGGTGGAAATAATTGGAAATAATTGGTTGATCCACAAGAGAGTCAATGAAAATGCCGGAAAATTAATTCCAATTAAATTTCATTTAATTTTATCCAAGCTCCAGTGATGGAATGCTAAAGCTTATGTAGTCAACTGCACTAAGTGGTTAATTTACAGCATGAATCGTTTGGAAGCTTAAAAGGAAACTTTTATTGGCCAACGAAAGTTTCAAAGAAAAGTCATCAACGGTTGTGGAAAAATCATCGTTCAAGTGAATGCAGATTATGCAGAAGCTTCAAGCTAGTTTCAAAACTTTCACTTCTGTTGAGGGAATAGAATTTAAATAGGACACTTACTGCATTCCGTAAAAATCAACAAACCAACTTGACGTTTAAAGGGAAAATTTTAACGAGATAAATTTTTCTCTTCATTGCACATTCCAAAAAAGGATGCAGTGGAGTTGGTTACGGAATGGGGCAATCGTTAGTTGTGTCAGTTGGAGTTTGATATCGTCAGTGACACTCAACTGGAAAGAATTCAGCAACATTTGTTCATCTTCGCTCGTGACGTCACTTCCCGTCTTCCGACACATGCATCATCAAACTATTTTTTCAATAAAAGATCCAAGGACTCGACTGTTGCGCAAATAGTTGCTTTCACATTATAATGATTAGAATCCCAGCAATTCAGACTGTGCTAGAAAGGATACTGCAATAAATGGAGCGACGACAGACATTCCTTGTAAAGTTCAATTGATTACTTTTATTTCAAGCATGACTTTAGTGACGCAGCTCATTTACCATCTCGAAAATAGTCGCTGAACAATCAAACCCTTTTGACTTTCTGTGCAAAGTTCGGGGGTAAAAGATCAAGACCATGTTAATACCGGAAGAAAAGCGAGAACTAATTAATCATCAATCAGCATTTAAATTAAGTGATTATCGAAAAGTTTGTGTCTTATTAAAAGTCACGCTGACGCAACTGCTTTGCTTGTCTTGGGGCGTCGTCGTCTTCGTCATCGTCGGAGAAGTCGAATGAGATGGCACTCGCTCCAGCTTGCGGCGTGTTTTTCAGCGACATGATGACGTCCGAGACAATGTCTGTTTTAAGGAGAATTTAAATTAATTTAACGTTAAGTGAATGTATTGTCATCACTTACTTTCGCTTAACGTGTAGTTCTCAGAGTCTTCAATGATTTTCTCGTCCAACTCCTCTTCATCGATCTCCAATTCGTCCGATTCGTGAGCGGAATGCTCTGTGGCATGTCGGGCAGTTGTGATTCTTTTCGCGAGGTGCGGCAGCGACGTACTCGGGATTGTGGTAAATGTTCTCGTGACGTCTCAGAAGTTGCTTCTGCCGGAAAGTCTGCGAGCAGTACTGACATTTGAAAGGATTCTGATCCGAATGTATCAGCATGTGCGACTCCAAATGCCGAGCTGAGATCGAAGCGTAGGGAAAAGCTCGCAGCTGAACACTTTTCGCCTTCGTGAGTCTTTGCGTGTATCTTGTAGCTGTAGTGGTCGAGGAAGTCATTTCATTTGATGGAAACGTCGCTGCTGTGGAGTTTCTGGATGTGAATGCGTAAGTCTGTTTTGCGGCAGCACGTCGTCGGGCAGAGTTCACATCGGAACACGGGCTTCTCGCCGACTGAGTGGATCATCTTGTGGGCCTTCAGCGAGCGCTTCTTCATCTTGCACAATGAAGACATACTTGTAGTCGTCATCGTTGGCCCGCTCTCCGCTGAGCAGCACTTCCTCGTACTCGTTGTCGTCTTCCATGTCCTCGGTTACATAAACTTCCTAGTTATAGCTGGATGTGCCTGATTCGTTTTCTTTTTCTTAAATCTCCGTTTATGTACGACTGAATTTTGTTTCCTTCCTTGACCTTTGCGGATCGCGTTGGAAGTCCCACTGACATCACGACGACTCTAAAATTTTAGCGGAAACATTCAGTAACATACAGTAAAGCTGACCATTGAAAACTAGACTGCTGTCTCTTCTGCCGGCTCGGACAGCAGTTAGAGTTTCGTTAGCCTCTGTTTACATCGCTTGATATACATTTTAATGTAGATGGAGACTGGTCGAGATTTTTCTTCTGCTGTTCTCAACAGATAGCGTCACATCGTCACTTTTCTAACCCCAGTTAGCACAGAGCCCTGTTCCTACGGGATCTTGCCGATTTACGACGAGCTGCGATGCGTGCTCTTTAAGTGAGTTCGGGTTTGGAAGAGCTCGGAATTTGATTAAATGACGCTTACGAAGCAAGAAAATTGTCGAGTGCGAATTGATTTTTCGCTGTTTCGATTTTGCGAATTTTCGATGATTTTCGGTTGCGAAATCGCTTGCTGGTGGTCATACACCCTTTCGTTCCGATTAAAACAGCTGCAATTGCTAATTAAGCCAACTTTAAGACATCTGAAAATTAAAGTCGAAGCAACAGCAACAAAATTCAAATTTCTATTTAACCGTTAAATTTTATTGGATGCATTCAAACATGAAACGAAATTTGAAGGAATTCTTCCTATTACAATGCTTGTTTCCCAATGACAATAAGACCAAACGAGTCTCACCAGAAAAAATGAAAATTATGAATCTAATTAATAACATCAGTAACAACTATTTAATATGCTGACACCGCCTACAAGCGGACGACAAGGTTGTATTAGGAATTTCAGGAGAAATTTGTCTTTGACTCGACACTGCACCGAGTCGTCTTCGACAGCAACTTTATATTTCCAAAGCATCATCAATAAAAAAAGGTTGTTGTTGACTGACTTTGTAGATTCAAATTAGGGGGGAGGTAAATGGTGTCTTTTGCAGCACTGCCTGGCACTGCCGGCCTCATCTTACTTGTCTATGCAGTACTGCGAGTTGGAGTTTTGGATTTCAATCTTCAAGATGTACACGATGGCGACGCTGATCATTACAAACACGAAAATTGTGATCCACTGCAGCGATTGCTGGGACTTGACCTGCTGGTTCAAGTGATGGACTGTTTCGCTCAGCTGGTTTATTGTAGCGTTGAGATGTTGCTGGTTGACGGGGAGTTGCTGATGGTGCGAAGAGTGCATGGACTGCTTAGTGCCGTTGTGCGAAATGCTGCTTGTGGCCAATCCAATCATGTTCGGATCGGCAAATGTGTCTAAAAAGAAAGCTTGACTCACTCCGTCCCGCGAGAAGTCGGAAATGTGCTGACCTGTGATTGGGTCAACATTATTAATGATCGCAGTGGTCATGTTGGCCGGAATTGTGCACTTCAATCGATGCTGCTCTACTTCGGGACTGTTTGCCGTCACTTCTTTCCACATATTTGCAATCTCATCGTTTGTTAAAGGCTCGCCTTCCGGCAGTGCCATGCACATCACCAAGAATTTGTCTTTGTTCACCGGCAACAACATTTGCCCCTTTTGGATCACAACGTTGATGTTGGCCGATGTCATAGACGAAAGCGTGCCAGAGGACGGGCGCACACGGAACTTGTCGGGAGCCGTCGTTTTAACCTGCGAAAGCACGGATAGTTAATTGACAATCATCCAGGCTAAGCACGACAATCAAGTGGTCGCAATTTGAATGAGAAAGAGCGAATAACTGCGAGGGTCACGCAAATTTGATATCAAAGTTAAATGTTTCGCGAGGGGAGAAGAGACACCGGATAATTAACACGGCATAGCTGAGCATAATCCTTGATCGGCTGAATGGCGAGCGAAAGGCGTGATTGTTGATTTGATGGCCCGCAATCTCACCTTGTATGTGACAGCCTTTTTGCTGACGTTTAGTATGTGGACGTTTCCGGTGAACTCATTGCTGCTGTTCTTCTGAAAGATGATAGTTTCGGCTGGCGATAACTGAAGCATGTCTGAAACGGAAAGAAATCTGTCACTTCATGGACTTGTTATCAGTTTTCGGTTATGTCGCTAAATTTCTTAATGTACGAAGGTCGTCCGGGTGACTTTTATCAGTGTTTGTTGTTATTAATTAAGAAGTCATGGCGACTGTGATGTCACCGATGAGACAAACAGTAGATAAACTCACCGTTTCTGGTCTCGAAGCTGGAGGAGGTTGAAAGGTCAGACAACGGTGACGGCGATTCCGATAAGTTGTTGGCAAAATGAACCTGTAATCAGACACAGTTAAAACATCAATTATGCTGGCTCGACTCGTTTGATTGCATGCAACAAGCGAAATTACTCAATAAGCGGAAAATAATTTCTGTTTTTTGGCAACGCAAGAGGCAAAAACTTGCGGGCACTGTTAAACTTTCTCTCTTTAGTTTGCTGGTGTAGCCGATGCAATGACTCAAACCTAACATAATTAAGATTATCACCCGTTGTGGCATAAACAATAACAGCCAACTTGCCTCTCTTCATTTTACGCTCTCAAAATCAGAGTCATTGAGTCATGAAAATTTAATCGAAAAACTTTTCTAACAAAAATCAGATCTCGACAGAAGCACAACACGTAAAACGAAAAATACAAAACTCGACGCCACAAACTACGCGAAGTTTGTCGCAAAAAGCTTAAATTAAAGGATTTCTGTTCATACTCTTTGCATCCTTTATATCAACACTCAACAAAAAGTCTTTCGAAAGAAGCAAAACCTCGAGTTTCTTTGGAATTGTCTTTCTTCGATGCCAACACCGTAATTATTTACTTCAGCACCGTGCAATCGTTTCTTTGGCGAAAACTGCACTTCTTGCGTCTTTAGAAAATGTTCTGTCGTGGAAATCAAACCTTGCGCCTTGACTGCGAAAATTGAACTAAGTTTTTTGGGAAATCTTTTCACGCTCTCGAAAATTTGTTCGCTCTCTCTGAGAGTGAAATTCTCTCGATTGTTCGGGGGTTGAATAAGTCGTTGTGCGTAAACGACGGTTTTTTTTGGGAAAGGATAGATGCGCGAAGGTGCGGCCGGAAAATTTCCCCAAATTGAAAATTTTCGCCAGAATTTATGAACGTCCCCGCCGGTCAATCTGATCAACGACAGACATTGTCTCGATTACATGCGCTCGAATTCAATTTTCATGATTGAAAAAGCCATCTTAATGCATCGATAAATTACGAAAGGTCAAGTCTTATAAGCAGTTGTAGCCACGGAAAACAAATCCCGTTGTCATGTCCCCGCGTGGTTTTCCATTCTGACCGGAAAATCATTTCCAAACATTTTCCAATTTCTTGATCGAAGGCAAACAGCCAAAAATAGACAAAGGCATCGAGTGAATATTTATGATATCGTTCTTTTATTGACTTTCTTTAGCTAAAGCGACATGGAGAGCGAACAAATGAGACAACAGAAGCCGGCGATGAACATCAAGGGAATTATTTGAAAACGAAAGCCTTCTGACGACGCCCCTGACACAACCCGCACGACAACTTTGCGCAAACTTTTTTATCGCACTTCGCCACGATTAACAAACTTTCAATTTCTATCGAGTCTATTCTCGCCTAGAAAAGACTGTGCTGGCTGGCAGTGATGTCAATAATTGATAAAGAAAAAAGCTTGAAATGCCAAGTTTTTAACCAGGCTTGATCGAAGCACATTTATGTTGGTCTTTTGTTTGTACACCGGCGCTATGCCATTATAAAAACGCTTGCTAACTGCTGTCTACTCTTCAAGTCCTTTCCTACCGAACTTCAACTAAAATCCTTAGGGCTTCGATTATAGTTAGAAAGTCAATGGTTTTAAATACATTTCATCGTTCAAGCATGCACGACATCATTCACAATCAACCCCAGCTGCTAATTTTATTGTCTTTGTGCCTTTTGCCACCTTCCACCCGCACTTAAACTAAGACTGTTTGCGTTTTTAGTAAAGAAAACAAATTTATTCAAATGACCATCGATGACGGTTCTGTGTCTACATAATGAAAGTGTTTATAAAAAGATCCCAGACACACCCTAAAGCAAGCACACTCGGGGAGCCAGTCTTATCATTAATGCATGCGCCATTGGAATGATGAATAAAATATCGTTCATGGCATGTGCATCTCCGGTGATAAATTCGTCATCCGACTCACCTTTCTCCGCGATAAATTGAAGTTGGCTTGATCTACGCTGTTGTTGTTGCTGGGGGAGGTTGCGGTTGCATTATTCGAGTTTCCATTTGCATAAATTTGTTCATCAAGCTTACTCTTTTCCGACACAAACGTGAATTCATAATCATCCTTGCCGCCCCACGAAATTAACCGGTTGTCTTCGTCGATGTAGTCGCAGATGGACTTTTTGTTGATGAACTTTAGAATTTCAACGGCTCGTTTGGGCAGAAGCTTTTTGATGATTTGAAATGTGGCTGGAAGGATGGAAGGTTTGATGAAGAAGCTTTCGAAAGCTTTCACCGCTCGTGCTTACCGTTCATGATCCACGGCATTTCCAAAACCAAAATCCAGTTGAGAGAATTGGGATAGTAGTTTTTGAAGGTGTTGATGATGGTCTGAGTGTAATCCATATCAATATTTCTCATGCCTGTGTCGCTCATGTCGAAGATAAGCGTCATCTTCTCGTTTTTCGATTCGCGAAAGCCACGCTCGATCCAGTATACCATGATTTTCTTCAAATCCTCGACGTTTTTTGAGCCTCGGACGTACAATTTACACAGGAACGTCAGCATCAGCTTTCCATCCAAATCACGTCCGTGCAAGAGAATGTTGTTGTTGAGAAGATAATCCATTCGGATGCTGTCTTCGGTAATGTCTGTTGGATAATTGCAAAGTCATCAGCGATTTTGAGCATGGACACGTGACCCGGCCTGACTCACCATTAACGCCGTAATTTCTTCTCCACTCGAGGGTCTCGATGAATTGCTTGAAAGCGTTCTTCAAGTTGTATTCGTTGTTCTCTAGAAAGTCAAGGACCCACATGTTGTCGTTCTTCAGCCTGTCGACGTCTTTGGCGTGGAAGTCTTCTGCAAAAAAAAAATAACTCATTGTAAATTATAATAAATCTTCTTGCGAGTTTATGCCTAATGATGGAAGAAGAAGGCGAAGGTCAAAAGGTTTGACCAAATGACTGGTAATGGTTTTTTTTAATGGGAAACCCGGCCGGTTTTTATTTGCATCTTTAATTAAGTGATGATCAAAAGGTTGCTAGATGTATTCAAAAGTCCGAATCGCATCATCGCCGTAAATTGAACATGTAAATATGACGCAGCTTCAATTGAAAGTGGCGGTTGATTGTTCGTTTACAGAACAAAATACGCTTTGCAATACCTGAGATGAAAGCTTTGAACTGCGCTTGCTAACTATTCAGCCGGTTATGAATAATTGAAGTGAAATTTTGTGAATCAAATTTTCAAAAAAAAACGCAAACAACGTTAAAAGCTGTAGACGGTTGTAACACGAGTAAATGTTTTGTTTATTCGTTGTTTTAATTGTTCTTGCTTGCTTTCAAAAGAACGAAGCTCTGCTTGCTCAGCTGGAGAAATTATGTTTTAGTAAATATTTGCGGAAATGTGGTTGCATTTGTGAAGACTTTTGTGAATTTGTGGAATTTAAAAGCTGGCAAGATTGAAAATTTCTTTGATGTCAACTGGTTGCTACGTTCTTTCAACGTTTTCTTCTCAAACTCTTGGGCAGCAATAAAGTTAATTGACTTTTCCGACATGCTTTGAATGCCTTTGAAGTTTTAAACGCTTTTATGGGGATTTTTCTGACGAAAAGTATCGAAACAAACGATTTTAATATGATTTTGATTGGAATGTCTTTTAAAAATCAGCATCACGGTCGCAGCTGATACAAATTGACTGTCAAGGTCACTTTTGCGCCGCGCAATCTCAAACCAGATTAAATGGCGCTTATGTTGTCATTGACTTTTAAACCCGCACAAAACAGATTTTTCTGAATATTTACTGAAGCTTGGACGCTGTTTTGATCGGCAATAAAGTTCCTAACAAGTAAATTAACTAATTGAAAAGTACCAAGAAGATGTTAAGAATGTTATGCAATTTCAAACGAAACTTCGCTTTTAAATTATCGAAAAACTTTAATTAATTTTTACCTTGATTGTCAGCCAGCAACTTGTCCCGTTTCTCCAACACCATCTGGCGCAAGGTGTTGACATCTTCAGACATCGATTCGTTATCTAGTTCAACCATTGTTTTTGCAAGCAACGCGGAAATAAAAGAACTTTGTCAAGAAATCAATTCATAAGTCCCTTCTCGCAATTAAGTTAAGCAGTTCGGACGGTATTTTACGTTATCACTCGCGGCTTATTTTTTTAGAAGACCTGCGTGACTACTCAGCCAAAAATAAATGGTTGCCGAAAATGATTTGAAAAGCGTGCTGCGTTACCGGTGGTCAGACACGAACTGATTTTTTTAAGTTAATTCAAGTAAACATACGCTACGAATGTTTCATCTACACACTGTGAATGCTTTGCTTAGATTCTCAAGAGTGTGAGTAAGTCGCCGATCTTTCGCTTCTTTTGCTTTTGTACGTGCAATAAGAACCTGATTGAAAGAACATTTACCAACAACCATTAAAAGCACTTTTTTACTGAAATCGTGACGTCAATCGTGAACAAATGTTTAAGGTTCTTCGGTCGAGTACAACGATCGTCAATGGTTGAGGTTGAGTTATGAGAAAACTTTGGACTGTTATTGTTGCTTGATCATCCAAGATAATCCGCGTTCACATTGTTTTTTCAATATTTGAGATTGTGTCTTGCCAAGCTTGGACAACAAACGTCCGTTCATTCTTATGCATACATGTCGAGATGTGTCTAGGAATTTCCAACTCGTTCTTATGCATTTTTCAATGTTGATGACACTCGTGTTTACAGTTGATTAAACAACGGTAATTGTGAACCATCTTTACATCCAAATTTTGCTGCAATACGATTCAACGACCTTGGCCAATGTTTTTGTTTACATGCAGTCTCAGTTTATAATGGTCTTTTTCGAGTGTGTGTTATGAACCAAGGCTGCTGACGCTTGTGGAGTTGAAAATTGTGGTGAAAAAGAACTCGAGAATGGAAATTCCGTCATTTGAAGCACACAAAAGCACAACAGTGATCCATAGCAATCCGATAGGCTGGAATATATTAAAACGCTAATGGTATTTCTCGATTATGGAGATTTTAGTCGACATGGCGTCATCGTCTGTGAAAAAAACTAGAAGCACGAGCATCCACTCTTTCAAGTCTGTTCGCTGACGTTGATCCTTTTAATTAAGCATTCATGCTTTGGGCGTTATTTGAAGGCACTTGGCGATGAACCCACGCCACTATGTTGTCATGTCATTTCTGTCTGTTTTAACAAATATAGGAAGTTTTCAATGCAACACACGTTTGTAAATACTTTTGTTAATGATTTCGGATAAATGCACTCGTTAGTTCGTAGTTAATAAAATCCACGCTTCGGAAAACTCAGTGGATTTTCACGGTTTTTGAACTAACAATGCTGCTCGCGTCAAGTGCTTTGTAATTATTTCTATTTGTTTAAGAATTGTTGAAGACTTTTTATGTTATTGCGAAATGAAACTTTACATTTTAGAAAACGTGTAATTTCAACTAATCGCGCAACCATCGACACGATCTTGAAGTTTATTTGAAATTCTGTAGAATTTAAATCTTATTATAATTTTAGGAATATTATCCTTGTGTAAGACTTTTACAGGTGATTAATATTAATTTGCTAGACGATGCTGCTTAAAAACCTCGGCGCGAATAATTAGGATTAATTGTCGGTGTTCGTTGTCATAAAATTTTAATTTCGCACCTCCGAAGCATTTAAGTTCCTGTTCCGTGTAAACATTTCAAGTTTAACAATTTAATGCCTGTTTAGACACTCAATAATCGAAGCCATGACGATGACTTCTCTCAAGCATTAATAATTGAAGAATGTCAAAGTTCTCTGACCTGTAAAGCCCTTGTCCTCAATATTTCCGAGAAAATTTATTTCAAATTGGCGCAAATTTAAAAGCAAATCGTCAAATTTTCTCTCTTCTCTCGAAGAATTTTCTTATTCGCTCAAAATTTCCACGAGTTTTCTCTCCACCTCCTGATTCACTCATTCCCATAGCTTGTGACATGTTTGCTTCGCAAGTGTCCAGTGTAAACAATTGCGAAAAAAGTGGGTAAAAGACATTTGATTGTGACAAGATGAAGTTTGCTGAACACCTTAGCAGCCATATAACCAGTGAATGGCGGTAATGATCAAAGATCTCTCGAGAATGTTAGAAAACAATCGAATTAATTGAAATTCATTGAATTTTACTTAACAGGAAGCAGTACATCAGTTATGAGGTAAATATGAATCAGTTCTCGACTGTTAAGTGTCCACGTGATGAAGTTCAACAGTTGAAGGTCAATCAAATCATGATTTAAAAGGAATTATAAGTGAAATTTGAAAAAAATAACAAAATATTCACGAAATTCAAAAGAACCACGACTGCTGCGCATGCGCGGAAAGTTTCATTGAGAAGAAATATTACTGTTTACAATCAAAACTCAACAGCTGACAGTCCGCAGGGTGACTCTAAAGTTGAATGTCGGCTAATGTTTCTCGTTTTCCATTTCTTTTGTGTCTCCTCGACAGGAAATGAAGCAAATGCTTTACACGGCCATCGAGGCAAGCCCCTCAGCTGAGCTTACTGACCCAGATGTCGTCACGCGATATTTCGCCAAATTCGACGAACAATTCTTCCATTACTGCGACAGTGAGTTGACGAAAATCAACACATTTTACTCGGAAAAACTGGCGGAGGCGACGAGAAAATACGCATCATTACGGAGCGAATTGTCGGAGGCGCAGAACGAAGGAATCACAAAGGAAAAGTTTTCACGCTCTAAGAAGAATTTGCTGCGAAAGAAAAAAGACGTCCGGAAAATTCAGGAACTTAAATTAGCATTCTCAGAGTTCTACCTCAGTCTGGTCCTCTTGCAAAATTATCAAAACCTCAATTTCACTGGCTTTCGAAAGATCCTGAAGAAACACGACAAACTGCTGACCGTTGACTGCGGAGCGCGATGGCGTCAAGAGAAAGTCGAGTTAGCACACTTTTACACAAACAAAGACATCGACAGGTTGATTTTGGAGACGGAAAATGTGGTCACCCAAGAGATCGAAGCTGGCGACCGACAAAAAGCAATGAAGCGACTTCGAGTACCGCCGTTGGCCGAGTTGCAGTCTCCTTGGACGACTTTCAAAGTTGGACTGTTTTCTGGCTCCCTTATCGTCCTACTAATTTCGGTAATCATTTCGGCTATGTTTAAATATCCAATTACCGGTTCATACAAACCCGTGCTGCGGATGTACCGCGCCCCGTTTCTGGTGATTGAATTTCTTTTTCTTTGGGGAGTCAACGTGTATGGCTGGCGAAGCGCTGGCGTTAATCATGTGCTGATATTTGAGATCGATCCGAGAAATCACATGTCTGAACAGCACATTATCGAGTTAGCGGCAATTTTCGGGGTTATGTGGTGCATCTCGGTTCTATGCTTCATTTACAGGTAAGGCCTGGAAATTTACATTAAATTTCTTAAAAAAACCATTGCTAGTCATCGTTGAATAATCAATTGGTAATCTAAATTATTTTAATCAACAGCAACGTCCTCAGCATCCCGCCCTTCATCAATCCACTCATTCTCTACATTTTGATGGCCGCTTTTCTGTTCAATCCAACCAAAACTTTCAGACATGAAGCCCGGTTTTGGACAATCAAAATTCTCTCAAGGATTCTCTGTGCGCCCTTCGCAAAAGTCAATTTCGCCGATTTTTGGATTGCAGACCAACTGAACAGCATTGTCCCAGCTTTTCTTGATCTCCAGTTTTTTTTCTGCTTCTACACAACTAACAAAGACTTTTATAAAGTCGAAGGTAAGTCAAACAGGCTTTTGAAGAAAGTTGCGTAACTTTTGTGGCAGGGACACCTTCAAACAAGATTTGATTGGAACAGCAACAAAACAGACGTTTTGTAGAATTAAATTTAGAAAATTTTCAACTTTTTACTGAGAAATTTGGTTTGAATTTCAAGTTAAATTTAAGTTTATACATTACCATGAGTGAATATTTATACAGAACTGTAAATTTATGCTGGACAAAATTTTAAAATCAAACTAAATTTGTCAGAGATTCTTTTTTTTTCAAAAAGTTCATCTAAATTTGTAAGATTGTGTCTCAGAAAGCATGATGTTGAAAGTGAAAGTTTATTTTTGCTGCCATCTCAAACTCCGACCTTTCATCAAGCTTTATTTCCAATCCTTGATAATCTTTGAAGTCGTCACTGCCTAAAAGCAACCTTTTTAGTCACAATAGAAAAATACTTTTCCTTTCAATCCTTCATCCAACAATAGACACTTTCACATGTGACCACTCAATTGTCAGCCGAATGATTGTCGCCATGCTGCCAGCATATTTTCGCTTTGCACAGTGCTTGCGTCGATACCGTGACTCGAAAGAGGCTTTTCCACATCTTGCCAACGCCGGTAAGTAGATATGTGGTTCAAAGCCGAAAGCTTTTTTTTTCGCTAACAATGGCAGAACTTTCATAATTGGATATCCTTCTTAAATTCATTCACAGCCAAATATGCATCGTCGCTTTTCGTCATCATATTCTCGTCAATCACGTATGCCACTACCGAACAATATTCAAAGTCTTTGGAAAATCCTTTCTTTTATCTGTGGGTTATTTCTGCGATCGTTTCGTCGTTTTTCGCGTATGGATGGGACATTTTCATGGACTGGGGCCTGATGACCATGGACGGAGAAAACAAGTTTCTGCGAGACGAGATTGTGTATTCATCCGGGGTAAGTTTCCGCTACCAATTGCTTTAGCTTGTTTATCGACTTCAAAAACAGGATATTCACGTAAATGGAGCAGAAAAAGCTTCCAACGGAAGTTATGCATTTTCAATTAGAAGGATTGTGACGAGCTTAAAGCTTTTAACCTTTTCAATTATTTCACTGGAACTTGTTACCGAACATTTATAATTTAATGAAAAACATATTGGATGTGAATTACAAGAATGTTTCCCTGCGCTTCACGCTGTAACATCAAAAATTCCATTAGTGATCGAAATAATTTTTAACGACCCGTCAAAAGCAAATTCCATTATTATTGAGTGATTTTCATTTTCTTGCTTGTTATGCAAATATTTTCTGAGTAACTGAAACTTAAGCGATATCACCGCCTTTAATTTCTTTTTCTTTTTTCTCCGCAGTGGTACTACTTCGCCATTTTTGAAGATTTAATTCTGCGATTCGGGTGGACGCTTTCAATGTCGCTGATAGAAATGGGCTACATGGACACTGACTTGGTATTTTCACTGCTCGCATCACTTGAAGTTTTCCGACGGTTCATTTGGAACTACTTCCGACTCGAGAACGAGCACTTGAACAACTGCGGCAACTTTCGAGCGGTGCGGGACATTTCTGTTGCACCAATTTCTGGCAATTCAGATGAAGTCATGATACTTAAGATGATGGATGAAGACGACGGTGTGGTGAACCGGCGGACGAAAAAAGTCGGCAAGAAGGATAAGCGCTTGCTGCTGAACGGAATGGCTGACTCGCAGGATGATCTTGATGTTCCCTAGAATTTAAGGACTGTGCTCGATGGCCATCGAGAATTCATAACTAGGCAATTTTCTATAAATCAGGAAGGATAATCAAAGTTTACTTATTTTTATAGAATTTCTGATGTTTTTTTGCTGAAAAAAATATCCAGAGAAAATATTTTTCTGTATATTTACTGTTGTACAAGCGTAAACAAACTCAACAAAAAGGAAACATGAGCGTTTTATTGCTGTAGATCATTTACAATGCAAAAAAGTATTAATAAATATGAGAAGCGATAAAAATTTATTTTTTGAGTCGAAAGCTTTGCATTCAACTGTCGTCATTTCTTCCGCCCGTTTTTATCGCAGCAAAGCAAGAATAGTCTGAGATTTGTTTATTTGAATGTTTGTAAACGCGCAATGTTTGCTTCGATTTAAAAAGTAATTTCAGTACCTTCGATGCAAAAACAATCAGATTTGTGTCGAAGGCCACGAATTGAAGTCAAACATTCAAGATCGGTTTTGACATGACATGAAGCTCTCTCGTTACAACAGCACGAGTTTTCTCCTGAATATTCTCCTTCCACTTTTGTTTTCAATCATTGTTTTCTTATAATAAGCTGCGACTTGAAAACAGAAAAGTTTTAGGTGGTAAAACAACGATTAGAAGTTTTTCAATCACAATAAAATTGTTTTCAAAAATTTCGACGACTTTTCACACTCCAATTGAAAGTGATTTCGACACGTTTTTGTTTACAGGAAAAACACTTCGGCTTTAATCACTCTTAAAATCTCCAGCTTCAAAACTCCAGCTGCAAAACTAAATATAGTTGAAGTTTATGAGAAATTATATATAATTTGATATATACACTTTTTGTACGCTGAAAACCTAGGATCGTATTTATTTAAGCTTAATGGAGGAACACCCCTTTTTTAGTTGACTTTTATTTCAATTTATACCGACTTCTTTGATCACTGGAAAAGGTTTGCATTCGTTGAAAATTTCTGTTATGTTTTTATCAAGTTGAACTTGGGAAAGACAAATTTCCCTTGAATAATGAAGACATTCAAACGAATGCAAACCTTTTTAAGACCCAATCTGCTTGAAATTATTCTTCTTTGACCCTAGTATGACAACTCTGTCCCATCCAAGAGCAGCGAAAACAACTGCTGCTGATAAAATTTTAATGACATCAGAAATCATTTTTGACTCGGTCGAATAGAAAAGTTGGATTGTGTAAAGTTCCAGAGACCAATTTATCAGCATGGTCAGGTAAATCGTGACATTTGTCCAAAATCATTTCTTATCGGACTCGAAACTTGAATGATTATTGTGGTTCATAGATTCAGAAGCTCGAAACATTTTCATTCGCGATGCAACAAGTAAAAAAGCACTAGTAAATGCAGTCACTATGCAGCAGAACAAAAAGTACATCAAAATGATTAAAATGTAGTTGCGACCGACTGCAGTGAGGAAAGCAGCAAGTAAAAATCAGCTATCCAAACCAGAAAATACAATAAAACATGAACTTCGACGATATATGGCTTGAAGCTGGCACGTTTCTGTGGGGAATATTTTTTTGAACATGAAAACAAATAGATGTTTGACTCACAATTTCAACAAAATTAGACATCTAGCATTTGTGTGGTGTTATCGTAAATAAATTCACATTTTTCGGCTGTCGTATGGAGCAATTTTGCCAATCCGTACACAAAAATATTCGTGAAAAGAAGAAGCAAAGTTGTCAGCATCACTGAAACATATGTAAACAATGTTCAGACAAAATCCAAACATAAAATTAACGACTCACAGCATGAGTGAATGTATTTGCGGAGATAGAAGTTTGATTTGCAAACCAGAACGTCCCATACAATGTTCTCAGAAATATTCCGACTCTCCAAGCTTTCATGGTTGTCAAAGTGATTATCTTGACCTCAAACTGCGCCGTACTTCAATAAATATGTGTATTACAAAATTAACGACAGACTTCAATCAGATCTTACATTCTTTAAGATGATCAAGGCTAAAATATTCTTAACGGTGCAAATTCCCATTCAATTTCTGCGCTCATTGGTTCTGAGTTGCAATCGACTTTCCAAACAGAATGTTCAATTCACTTGTGTTGTCTTCGGTTATTCCAGAGATTAAATTTGTATTGAAATGCGTCTCTATGAACTTGTTGCTGCAAGTTTTCGTACCTAAGCAGCAGAATCGCACACACACCAAGTTTGACCAGCAAAAAGAGTCCAATTAAGGATCTTTATTATAAATTCAAAACAACACGACAAGGAACATGACATGGACATGCCAGTAAAACATATTTCCTACATTTTTACTCTAGTAATCACGAAAAATTTCTAAAAATCTTCTCTCAGCATGTGATGAGATTTATTTTCAAATTTCTGAAACAATTAATTTCTTCAAAGTCAAGCTTTTCCTCGAACTCTCTTTGAAATTTTTGGCATTAAATTTCAAGTGGGTTTTCGAAAATGAATCATTAAGTTCTAGGAACCAAGCAATTTTAATAAGATTTGGGTTTAAAAGATCAAAAACAAAATTTATGAATTGATGGAACGATTTTACAAGAAAAACTTCAAGAAAATGCTGAGCACTAGGTTATAAAGAGCTTTAAATGGTTTGATTTGAAGAAAAAAAAGACCAAAACACAGATTTTCGAGAAGTCTATTTTGCAACCAATGATCAACAAGATGTATTGAGCATTCATTGAATTCATTTTAACATCTTTTCCTTAGTATGATGCGGTCTAAAAAGGTTACAAATTAGCAGTCTAGAAGCCAAGTTCAGAATTATTCGTGATCAGAGTCGAGAATTGTGTATTCAACCAGCAAGTTTCTTAATTTCTTCCATCCAAGCATTGCAAAAACAACTACAACTGATAAGAATTTCAGCAAATCGGCGAAGATTTTTGACTCGAACGAACTTGACATTCCAAGTGAATACGTTTCCAGAGGCCAAGTTATTAGCATAACGAGGTAGATTACAAAGTAAGTCCAAAATCTAGAATTTGAACCTAAAAACAACTATACCTCATGTGTTATTGAATCAAAAGCTTGCCTTTCTTTCTCAGCTTCCAAGTTCGAATGACCAATTTGACTCGTTGACTTAGATGTTTGGAAAACTTTGATTCCGGTTAAGACGAGAAGCACAATAGCAGTAATTGCGGTGACACCAAAAGCAAACAACAAGCAGTGTAAGAAAATTCTGATCAAGTCGTAGTAAATTGAGTTCAAAACAGCAAAAGCTGTGGCAACTAATCCACTGAAAACCATCAACCCAAACGTGAAAAAGCAGTAGAACTTAAATCTTGCCGAATTTTCCGAAGAATTCTTGATATTTCTGAAATAAAACGTCACAGTTAGCAACAAATAATGACCAAAAAACCGACTCACTTAAATCCCAGCCAGATGTCGACGCTAAGAACACTCATCCACAGCAGTGTCAACAAAAAAGCAAAAACGCTGCCAATTTCTGCAAATCCTAAATACCAGCGATGCGTCCAAGGGAAAAAAGCATAAACTAGGAAAAACCCAATTAAAAATATGAATTCGCATTTTCCCGCTACTGTGTTGAGCGTTTCAGCGAGCCAGTAGACAGCAATGTTCACCAATATCACGAGCAGGGCAGACAGCATCACTGTAGCAAATAATTTTTTGACTTATCGCGTTTATGCTAGAAAAACGAAGCAACTCACAGCATAAATGAATATATTTGCGTAAAAAGAAGTTTGATTTGCAAGTAAAAACATCCCATTTGATGTTTCCAGAATTGTTCCGGCTTTCCAAGCAGTAATCGTCAGTATTGAAGTAATTAAATTCGCCTCGAATACTGCCGTGCTTTATAATTCATTTGATTAAACTAAATGTTTTGTCTAAAATGCGAAGACTTACTGTCGAAAACTCCCACTCAATTGTTGGATCGATTGGTTCAATGCTGCAATCTGGCTTGCCAAACAGTAACTTCAAATCATTCTCAGTTTATCTTCGTAGTAGGTTGGCGCTGACAACAGACTTTCGTTGAAATGTGTTTTGACAAACGTGGTAGTGCAATTTTCGAGGTTCGTGCAGCAGAATCTCAAACACGCCGTATTGAAGTGACAAAATGAGTTTTTTCTTTCTTTTTCTTTGAACGCAAAGAAGAAAACTAACAAGATTAAATAAGTCACAGACACAACGGTCACATAATCTCGCTTGGTCAACATTTTGAACGATACTAATTCACGTTTGTATCAAATAGAAATTCTATCATGTTCGTTCTCTTCGAAAACTACGGCTTCTCTGAGAGTTTTAAAGCTCGTCCACTTTCTCGAAATGATTTCATCAACGAAACAGAAAATCGCACGACTGTGACGCGTTTCGATTCTGCCAAAAAAAATTAGTGTCGGTGAAAAAATTAGAATTTAATCTAAACCGACATTATTCCCAGAGTCGATTAATTAACAATTCACTTTCAGTTGCCTTAGACTTCATCTCAGAAAAGCTCGCAATATTCAGTCGCTTTCGATGAAATATTAAATAGAACGGCAAACATTCTTAGAAATCGGATGCTTATAAGATTGTTTGCTTAATCATTCACAAAGAAAGAACGAAGTAAGGTCTAAAGTTTGAAAGAAGTTTAAAGATTCATGTACTTTAGCAATATTGAGAATAAATTAATTTTTCTCCGGCGAAATTTCAATGAAACGGATCTAATGAGAAAATAATTTTGAAGACGCAGTCTTCCGATTTTAAGAAGGAATAAATCTAAATTTTCTTGTATGTATGTCCTATAATTTTCTTATGCCCATGATTTGGCTCGTAAAAGTTTATAAGCACCAAATCTGTTCACATGGGACAAATACTTGCACTCGAGTCTACTTATGCTTGACAGTTTTACATTCATCAACTTCCGCTTTACACTCAGTTGTTTTGAGGTCTTTTATATTTAATAATTCAAGCGGTGTATGAGAAAACATATCTGCGTTCTTTTAATTCTATCATTTCTTTACAATTATATTGTAGTGTTCTTACTTTTCCAACATCTCTTTTTACTATGGATGGGATGGACAACACGACCGTATTTGAAAAAATTTGAATGTTTGAATGGGATAAAGACTGCTAAATACTGAACCATACAAAACCGTTCAAATTTCTCAAAACCAGTCATGTTTTCCGCCCCATGGAAAAGTTCATACCAACAAATGGAGATGTGCGACTTAAAAAATTAAAGGATTCTTCAAAGTATGTAGGGTGTTGCAGAAATTTTGTCAGTTATATTTTACATTTCTATGACACTGGTTTTGACGATTTTCATGAAAATCACATTTTTTTCTCAGAACTACTACAAAATAAATAACAAAATAACAATGTTTGAGCTTTCACCCGAATGAAGTTCATAAAAAACCAAAAAGCAAATTTCTGAGATGCCAAGAAGCAAATTCCTTAAAAGACAAAATTTAATAAATTCATAAAAATGCTTCTCTGTACATAAAGTCTTGTTTTTTGTAGGAGAAGATTTTTTTATTAACTTTTCAAGTTTCAGGTGAAACTTGTAAAACTTATTAAACAGTTATGAATTATCAGCAATTTTAAAACGGAATCCAAACGGAAAAGAATCTTCCTGAGATGGTTGCAAATATTTATTTTGCTGAAACAATTTAATCAAGGGCTTCAAAAGCAAATAAAGAAATTTTGTTTTGAATTAAAAGTTTTTTAATAAAAATAATGATCTAGACGAAAGATTTCTGGGAAGCTGAAACAACTTAAACAATGATTTCAAGACAATATTTCATAAAGTTTTATTTCCAATTCAAAACAAATTAAACAATAAACTGTGTCTTAACATCCACTTTTTCGTCTACAAATTATTAAAATGTTCAAATTGACATCAATGCCGAATTTCGTCGAACCAAACGTTGACTAATCGCATGGAGACGGCTTCATAATGTTTTTTTATATTATATGAAAAGCTTGCAATGAATGTTTCTCGTTACGTTTCAATCATATAGGTCCTGTTCATTCCAAGGTACAATCTCGTCAATGTGTTCTGTCAGGGGAAAACTTAATTAGATTCGGTGATAACATTGTGAACAAGCACTTACTCATGTTGATAATGTCTGCAGGCATGTTGCAGTTTGTATGACCACACATGACAGATGATGTTTTTGAATAATTAACGTTGTTGGGTGAAGTGCCGATTTCAGTTGATGGCATGTATCCTCCTAGATCGTTGATCTGCGGAATGTACAATTGTCTCGTAACGAAGTTCTATTGATAAACTGACATTATTCACCGTAACAAACGATTCCTTCCGCAGCCCTCGCCCCGCAACGTACTCTTGGTATTGCGACACAACACATAACAGACAATACACCTGGATAATTATTTAGAAATGGACAAAAGAAACACGTTGTAAAAAGCGGAAGATGAATATCAAAATGGTTCAATTAACTTACATTTAAAAGCACAACAAAGAAATCTACCGTGAAGATGAATGCAGTCAGAACCTTGAATTCAACCTGAGTAGAAAATTGAAAAAAAAATTACAGTTTAATCGTTTGTGCCGACCGGCACTGCAAGTCTATCCGATTGAATGTGCTTATCAGCCGCAC
>JPYR01000876.1:15850-26094 GCA_000775305.1 Belgica antarctica | reverse complement strand
AGGAAAACTTTTTTAATTTCGCTTATTCGATCACAAATCAGCCATTCATTCATAAGGATTCACTCCGATTATCAACAATTTGTCACAACATCATTTGCTTTGATTGTCACTTAACAGATTAATCAGTGCCTGCTCTAAACATTAGAAAGAAGAAAAATTAAACACGCGAACATTAATTAATTTAATCTAATTAAGTAAAGACTGAAACTTCGACGATGATAAATAATCACACGATAACGATAGGAAAATCACTGAAAATGATTTGAATTGCATTGCAAATCTGAATTACGTCTTAAAACCCTTGTCTCAACAGTAATCAAATTAAATAGTAAACTATCCCCGATCTCACTCCCACGATGTAAACCTACGATGTTCTTCAATGTTGTGTCAAAAACAAAACGTGTCTTTTGTTTCTACTCATTAATTATTTACTGACAAATGAAATTGAGCAATAAAAAATAAAATTAAACAAAGCAAAGAGCCGAGAGAGAAAGTCGACAGACGCCTCAAAAATTATCGCAAAAAAGTTTTTGTCAACAAGACGACAAAGTTTGACCTTATTCATTAATCTTTACAACCCTTCAATCATCGTCAATGCTGGGCATTTTCATTTCATCATAGGAAACATCTTTGCAAAATAAAGGAAAATTACAAAAAATTATCCACAACATCTTTTATTATTCGCGTGTGCTTATTAGTCGTAAACTTGCTTCTACTTTTCTCTCCTAATCGCTTGGACAAGGTCAGGTTTTCGGATCATGCACACCCGAAAAAAAGCTTTTGAAGCCGTAAGAATGTTCCGCCAAGTGAATTGGGAGAACTGAGAGTCGGAAATGAAAGATTCACAAAAGTGCTTCATTAGTTATCAGCCATTCCGTTCAGTCTTGTTTTGTCACTGCATCAGATGAGTTCGGCTTAATGTGTTCACTCCAAAACGAGAAGAATTTTCTTGCTGATAAGAGACTGAGTTTGTGGACTAGTAATAACAAGAAAACGCCGTGTGTAAAGCAAGCAAGTTTGTCTCAAATCACACATCAAGGACAGTCGGAGTCTCGTGTATAAAACAGTTTTCTTCTGATAACAACCAAGAGTCGATAAGAAACGTTGAATGAACGGAATCTCTCAATACGCCAGATTCTTCGAGGCAGCATCAGTGATAAACTCTTGATCTTTTCATAGCATAAGAATCTTTGAGCAAAGCAGCAGGGTTGAAGAAAACAATTTGTGTAGTTAAAGCTAGTGAGAAGAGAGACACGCGCGGTTTAACATGCATCGGTACGATTTGATTCCGAGCGCGAAAGATGATGTTGTCAGTGATGAGAGTGTAAGTAGGACGCGGGAGAATAATTAATTATTGATAAATCACGATGAATCGTGAAAAACAGAATTTTGTTGTGACTTTGAATGAAACCGGGACTCTAGAAAGCCGGAAAATCGTCGTTGTCTTACATTTTTGTTATTGCCAAATGTAGAAAAAATGTTTTCCAGTGTGAGAGTGCAAAGCTATGGCAACAGATACATAATTTCTAAAATATTCCACAGCGGTTTGGCTTGATTGACTACATGAAAAGACTTCACACAAAGTGCCTTTCGCTTGATTTTCATAGCCACCCTGTTTCTTAATGAATGTCGGCACCGGATATCGGATTACATCATTGACATTGCTTCATACATTCTCGGTGCAGTTCATTGGAATCGAATTAACAGTTCGATTTTTATAAGTTTTCCCTTCCAATCGCTGTAGTGAAACTTGTTCAGTCCGCTTTGTTCCGCCGTGAACTCCAGAACAATTGACTGGTAATGAATTTAACATTATACCTTAAATCCTCGCAGGGATCATCGGATGATTACAGTGATAAGAGTGCGTTAATTGGGAGTGCCGGCAGTGGCAAGTCGTCTTATGGAACTGATATTAGCGACCACTTAATCTCCATCGAGGATCGTTTGACTTACACGTGGAAGGAAATTGACGTCTATGGTGAAACACCAGTTGAAGGCACTCTCTGGTCTCGGCTAAGCAAAAAAGTCCACAGTTGCTTCTCGGGTAACGGCAAAGAGTTCGTTGCACGCAAGCATCTTCTCAAAAATGTCACTGGAGTTGCCCACAGCGGTGAGTTGTTGGCCGTACTCGGTGCTTCGGGTGCCGGCAAAACAACTCTCATGAACGCGCTGTCATTCCGATCACCGCCTGGTGTGAAGGTGAGAAACTTAATTATGATCGATTACAATTCCGTAATTGCGCAATGTTTTTCAGATCTCTCCGACTTCTGTGCGTGCGTTGAACGGTATCCCGGTCGACTCAAAACAACTTCGATCGCAATGCGCCTACGTTCAACAAGACGACTTATTTATCGCCTCGTTGACCGCTCGAGAACATCTTATCTTCCAAGCGCTGCTTCGAATGGGTCGAAATGTTCCATATTCGCAAAAAGTGATGCGTGTCAACCAAGTCATCATCGAGTTGAGTTTAAGAAAGTGCGCAAACACGGTCATTGGCAGCCCGGGTCGGATCAAAGGACTGTCAGGTGGTGAAAGGAAAAGACTTGCTTTCGCTTCAGAGGCATTGACCGATCCACATTTGCTGCTTTGCGATGAACCGACGAGTGGACTTGATTCGTTCATGGCCCACAGCGTTTTGCAAGTTTTAAAACGCTTGGCAAACAAAGGAAAGACGATCATCATCACGATTCATCAGCCCAGTTCCGAGTTGTTCGGGATGTTTGACAAGATTCTGCTGATCGCTGAAGGGCGCAACGCTTTCTTGGGTTCGCCATCTCAAGCCACACAATTCTTTGAACAGCTCGGTGTTCCATGCCCGATTAACTACAATCCAGCTGATTACTTTGTGCAACTTCTTGCCATTGCACCGAACAAAGAACAGGAGTGTCGTGCGACCATCAAGAAGATTTGCGACTCGTACGCCGTCAGCACCTTAGCCGAAGAAGTCAACGCCCTAGCATCGAATCTCGGCTCGAACGAAGATCTGGTGAACTTCAAGACAACACACAGCGGCGAATACCGTGCCACTTGGTGGACTCAATTCTACGCAGTTCTCTGGCGATCATGGCTGAGCGTTCTGAAGGAACCGATGTTGGTCAAAGTTCGCTTGCTACAAACTATGGTGAGTTGTCACTTTCTAAGCTTGCGTCAACAGAAATCTTATCAACTATCGTGACAACGCACAAAATTCATTTCAGATGGTTGCATTGCTTATTGGGATTATCTTCTATGGACAAATTCTGGATCAAGACGGAGTGATGAACATGAACGGCTCGCTTTTTCTCTTTCTCACAAACATGACCTTCCAAAATGTTTTCGCTGTTATCAATGTAAGACGGAGCGGAATTTCATGCGTGACACGAACGCGCAGTGACAATCAATTTCAAGCATTTAATTAAAACTCTTTGATTGCAGGTGTTTTCAGCAGAACTTCCGATATTCATCCGCGAATCTCGTGGTCGACTGTATCGAGTCAGCACCTACTTCTTGGGCAAGACGATAGCCGAACTGCCACTGTTCATGGCGGTTCCAATAATTTTCACCGCAATCGCTTACCCAATGATTGGATTACGCGAAGGGTTCGGCTATTTTGTAATTGCTTGCGGAATAGTTTCACTCGTCGCTAACGTAGCGACATCATTCGGTTACTTGATATCTTGTGCCAGTTCATCGGTTTCGATGGCCCTCAGCATTGGCCCGCCGGTTATCATTCCGTTTTTGATTTTCGGTGGCTTTTTCCTTAACGCGGGCTCGGTTCCATCTTACTTCGAGTGGCTGTCTTATTTGTCGTGGTTCAGATATGGAAATGAAGCGCTGATGATCAACCAGTGGTCAGGAGTGACGGACATCATCTGCACGCGCTCGAACTCAACTTGCCCAACCAACGGAAAAATCATTTTGGAAACGCTCAACTTCGATCCGGTAAGTGTTAAAGATACACATTTCTTCACATAGCCCTACAATTGGGCAGAAGGTGACAAAACGTCTCTGACCACACGGTTCATTCACATTCCAGGCCAACTTCTTATGGGACATCATCGCTTTGGTCGTGTTAATCGTCGTGTTTCGATTCGGTGCCTACTTCTGCCTTGTTTTACGCTCACGCAGCAAGGAATAGACACAGCAAAGACGCTGGTGACACAGCAAAGTCATAAGTTTTCTTCTTACTATAAGTCCATGTGAAGCCCGAGTAGGTTCACTGCCTTTGGAATTTATTCTGATTTCTTTCGTTTCTCGTTAATTATATTGCCCTTTAGAAGACCTGAAGCTGATAAGTTGTCAGAAGAAAAACATGCGTGCACGATGAAGTGAGACGGCACATGATTGCGTAATGTTGATATAGGGCTCGGCCAATACTTTGGATGGGAGACCCAGCTTTACGTTTTGAATGTGTGTCGATAGCTTCTTCTTCATTTCCTTTCAACTTTATTCATTCAAATTTGTTTTCCGTTATCGCTTCGAACCTTGCTTAACGTTCAATTTTTTCTTTTATAACATTATCGCATCGTTAAAAATGGTTTTAAGGGACACAAAAGATGAAACAACTTTGAATAAATTATTTTCGGCTCAATCACTTCGCAGATTCCACTTGAATTTCAATTACTTTCTAGCAGATCGGATTTTCACCGCCCATAAAGTCTGATTAAGTAACAGATTGCTCATTAATAGCAATTAACAGAAACGCGAATTTGTATCTCCATCTTTCACGCGAATAAAAGCGATGAACACGGAAAGACGCTTTCTGTTTGAATTTGCATGGTTTCTTACATTTCGTTTTGGATTATTTTTAGTTTTTGCAGGGATGCAAGACTTGTGGATTGAAGTTTGGACAAAACTTGTGATGAAAACCATTGGAAATTTAACACCGACATTTAACTTTTAATCGAAAAATCTGTTCGCCTAAGCTTCAGCTTTTAAGAAATTTAACATTTCCATCTTTTGGTTGAACTCCGATAAGCTTTTGTCCGCTTTTGAAATCTTAATTTCAGCTTAATTTCACCGCCCCTGCAACAATAGAAGGCGGAATGTAATTGACAATTAAGCGACGACCGCAATGATTTGATTTCTTATGAAAGAGTCAATAATCAATATTTATCAATGATTTCGAAATGATCGTAAATTGGTGAAGATTTTTTGTGAACTTGCATAACTTGTCATCGAACGGCGCAACGAAGTTCTTCAGCCTAATTGGTCGTGCATTGGGCTGTAAACGGGTAAAAATAACAAAAGCAAATTAAACGAAATTATGCAAATGTCCATTTGGTTGAATTCACAGTCATTGACATCTCTCATCTGTAATGATTAATTTTTATTGAAGGTTTAAAGATTGTTTGTTTACGACTCTCCGCGACGGCTTTACATCGATGGCTTTACATGTCAATTGAAAAAGCTTACATAGCCATAAACCACATTCGATCATCGAAGCCGCGTACAATGGAATCAATCAATTATGTGATAATTTCACCGAAGGTTTCATTTTCATTTATTTATGCTGCGTGCCACAATCAGCACCATCGGTGGGCCCGTTGTAGGTCAATGACATAACTTTCGGACATACTTGAAATTTCACTTTCGTGGGAATCTCGGTTTTTTCTTGAATTTCTCATCTTCTCCATTAGCTTCAAAGGTGTTACGGTAGATTTCGATGTCAGCGACTCGGAAAAAGTGGAATGTGGGTCATCAGACATCGCGCGAATCGATCCCAGTTTAAATCGTGCATTTAACATTGCAGCCGTTTCAAAGATGTGAAGATGTGCAAGAACTGACTTCGAGTTGTTTAATTTACGAGTTGTCGCTTGATTGGCGATGTGACGCAATGTTTGTCACTGTTTGTTTGCGCAATTAAAGGCTTGATGCGACAACATGAATCATGACGAGAATGCTAAGTACCGAGACTGACTTATGGCAGTTTTGACACTCTCCGGCTGGGTTGGACTGAATGTTAAGTAGGTGCTTAAGAAGTTGATAAAAAGAAAAACGGATTTTATGACTGTGAAGTGTCAAAACGGCTTAAAGACCGTGCTGATAGTGCAAACAACTTTTAATTTCTGTTGAAAAACTCTTTAATGTGATTTTCGTTTCATTTCTTGTGAATTCTCTACAATTGGCGGTTAAGGGAGCGGGAATTGTTTTGAGCTCTCATTATGTACTATTTTGTTTGTTTTTTAAATAATAATATTAAAGAACAATTTGGCTTAATACTGGGAGCTGCGCGCTCGATAAAAAAGATGATTGTGAGTTAGGATGTAGAAGCAAGCATCGGGCAATGGTGAGCTGTTTAACCGAGCAAGAGTTTCTTCTTGAAGAACAGTTTCTTCAACAAGAGTTTTTTGAGGATTTCTTGGTCTTCTGATGGGTGGAAGCTCTCGACGTTGTCCCCGATGACGGATTCATCGACGGGGATGGCGGCAACGTAGGCGATGGCCAAGAGGACGAACAAAGCCTAAAGTAAATAAGTAAAGAAAAAAATTGCAGCCGTTAGTTACTTGATCTTTAAAGTCTTCGTTTTGTTAAATATTCGCGATCAATGACACTCTCGGCACTTCATTCAAGTTCAGCGGTTCATTGAAGACATGAACCTCATTACACTCGGAGATGATGGGTGTTTTATTTACAAATTTGCGAATAAATTGACATTTAAGTAGCTTTAATGATTTTTTCCTGGCGAGTTTGATTCGATGTAACAGTCATTAAAATATTCGCCCAATGTACACTGCTTAACAGTTGATTGATTGATATCGCTTTTTCTTGACTTAAGTGTCTTTTTGTTCACTTCATCGATTTGAGTTTCACTTTCAGTTGCTAATATCTTTCCAATCGAATCCAATTCATCTCCAAATTTCTTGAATTTTGCGACGAAATTTCACTGATCATCCAACACAATGTATGCTTTATCTTATCAAAGTTGACCAAGTTACGTACAAAGACAATGAATTTCATTTTGAACGGTTTTTTTGTGGTTTCTCAGAGTGTCACTAACTGTGCAATGCGTTTAAGCTAACTGATGATTTGACTACAGTGTGATCGCGTATTTATAGTTTGGAGCTGCGAAAAAGCTGGCGATCGTCTCTTCGTCTCGCATCAACGTCTCGGGAAGGGCGATAAAGCAGTACACTCAACGTTTTCCTTCCTTTTTCGGCACGTTTTCTCCGTTTCTTTATTTTTCTCGTGTGTTTGACTTCGTTTTAATTCAAAATAAAAACTCTAAAGGCGGCATATTTCGAACGATAAGTAAAAATTATCGATATGTGCTATTTGGCATGTATTGGTGCCGTTGAATCGATTACACACAATTGAGACTCACAGCATAAGACACCGGAGACAGAAGACCGAAATTTGTTTGCTGTTTCATTCGCGCTTAATCGTCGGGCGATCTTTCTTCAAACTCATTGAGTAACCAGAGTACGCTACAAGGAAGCAGTGGTCGTCTCGTAACTTTGAGACGTGCTTGCTTTGCATTCATGAGAAAGTGCTGCCACTGTGCATCCTCCTTCGACTCCCGCAACTTTTTGATTATGCAAATTACAAAGTTCCATTGTTATCAGCTTTCAACCGTGAAGCGGAGTGAAGTTTATGGATTCATTCATCGGATTTCTTTGCAGACCTTAAGCGATGCATTAGATAATTGATGGTTGGACTAACCGAACACGAGTTAAAAAGTCTTTTGTTTAGTTTTTCTGGCTGGGGATTCCAGAGGATTGTGACATTTTATTACAAATTAATCGATTTAAATTTATTTACATGACACCTCAGCATGACTGCATTAGGCTGAGAGTGTCAATTGACTGTTTTACAGAATTCCTGAAGACTTCTGTTGGAGTATTGAAGGTTTCGTCTGATTATGATGAACTGATTTCATTTATCCTTTCAAGAGTTTCTTAAGTTTCTTCACTTTGAGAATAATGAGTCCCTTGACGATTGCTTTCTTGCTGAACTCTGCGTCGTCAGTTGGATGGTAGGCATCGACTGAATCACCGAAGATTGATTCATCAGCTGGCGCTGCATGGACATAAGCGATGGCAACAAGGCACACCAATAAAGCCTGAAAGTTTAAAGAATGTTTAATTAAAAATTGTTCTTGTTGCTGAATGACTTTGTGGAGATAGAAAAAGTAATTTGAAGGTAGAAAAGTTAAATTTCAACTTCTACTCAAAAGCAAACTGATTAAATTCTGCGTACCAAAAATACGATTTTCATTTTTAATTGATTTTTTAACTGAACTTTGCAATTGCAACTGTTTGAGATGAAACTCTGAGTTTAAAACTGAATGATTTCAAAGCTGACCGCATGCTTTTTATACAATCTGATGTCCAAGGGAGCTTCCAATGCTGAATCATCCCGGAAGGACATATTTTTTGTCACAAAACCAGTGTTACTGAAAACGCATTAAATTTGAATACTACGAGTCAAAAGTTGTTGTCCATCGAACCAAAAAAAGCGTCGGTCAACTCTGCTTTTGTTTTCAACTTTTTCCAATGAAATCCGAATTTGTGTGTCAGAGAAGATTTTCGCTAATTTACAAGTTTTGTGGTGCGGGGTTTTTGTCAATGGAGAAACTCGTTGACAGATTGAATTGACCATTCCTAACGAATCAGGTTTTTCTGTGGCATGTGAACACTCATGAGAAGAACAAATATTTTTCAAACAAAACTCCCAACCTTAAGTGTTTGACAATTCTAAAATTGAAGACTGATTTGCTGATGGTAAATTTGCCAACCATGTAAACCGAAGCAGGATGAATTTACAGGCAGATCACTTCTTGGCCATAAAAATCTTCATTCTTCAGAAAGCTTAAAAAATCCAACACTTTTTGAGCCTACAAGTTTCATATTTTTCAAATTTTTATTTGCCCATCATAGACAAAAAAGTCGGAACTTGTTCCGTGGCAGATTGAACCGGGTTTTTAGCATCAAACCATTCAAAACAAAGCCACAAGAAGAGAAGAGTGGAAAAATCTGGGGGAATCCTTTGTTAGCATTAACTGAAGATGGATTTAAATTAAATTTATAAAAAGAATCATTCAAAACAAGCTGTCCGCACAAAAATACGTCAGAGTAGAGATTCACGCAAATTGGGACTTTTTGTGGGCGATAGAAACTAAACAAAGCTGTAACAGTTTAAATAATAAAAAGTGACTAAATTATGGCAGATAACTGGATTTTGGTGAATTTCAGTCAAATGATATAAAAAATATTGTAAAACTCGCTAAACTCTTTTAATTTGAACTTAAAATTCAGTTTTCGCGCTATTGATTCGACCCCACAAATGACATAACTACGATTTAGGATTCTGAAGCTAAAAATAAATTTTATTAAGCAAAGCACGAATAAAAGCCAGTCAACTATTATCAGACATGCGGCGAGTGTCTATGCTTTTCGTTGCGCGAAAAATGCATTCGATGGCACACTTTTATGCTGCGTTATGTAAATTTCATGTTCAAGAGATGGCAGATAAGGGAGACACCATTAATTAACATAATGTTTCGGGCATTTACATATGTCGCATTTTTGGCTGACAAGGTCTTGAGAAATAAGACAAGCACTGTTTATTTATGTCACTTAGTTGGTGACAAAGTCATGATTTATTTAATTTCTCGTAAATTTATTCATAATTGTAATAGCGTCAAATGCATTTCAAGCCTAGTTTAGCAGCACGTTTCCTACGATGTTTGTGAAGATGCGGATCAGATTTCCGATGAAAGCTTCTTGATCAATGCTGTCAACTCTTCCACCGAGACCTCCCAAGCCCAACTCATTTCCAAACAATGAGAGAAGCACTCGCAGAAGGTTTCCTTCACTATTTTGACGTCTTGGCAGTTCGCTTCTCTGTGACGATAAGCTTCTGAGAACTTGCTGGATTAACTCTACTGGGTTGGGTTGACTTCGAACTACTTCGTTTTGTTGTTGTAGTTCTTCCAGTTCGCTGAGTCTCAGTCCTTGAGGTGCGGCTGATGCGACGACAATGAGTGACAAAATCTGGTGAGAAAACTTTAAGTTAAATTCGAAACTTTAAGAGAAGTTTTTATGAACTTACCAAAATTGCAAGTTTCATGTTTGGAGTTTGGAGTTTGTTAGATCAACTTCTGTCGGAGAGTTTGAGATAATTATGAAGTTTTCTCCGATGATGCGGCATCTTATACGAAATTTCGTTAGCTTTCGAAGGCTAATCACAGAAATTTTCATTATCAAAGCATTTTTTAAAACCGGAATGGATGAACTTGTCCAAAGCTGGGCAAATGCAGGCGC
>JPYR01000875.1:3390-18080 GCA_000775305.1 Belgica antarctica | reverse complement strand
TATATAAAACAACAACAACAAAATCACACGAATGCACGAGCTCCCGGTTAGACTTAAACTTTTTGTTCATTCTTCTTCGATCTTCGTTCTGTGTGTGTTGTGAATATACAGAATAAATAAACGAGACTTTGACCAGTCTTTTGACTCTTCAAATCATCTCGTCATTCAGTCGTTTACTTCGAAGCTGTTAAGATGGACGGTGAGTTTTATGATTGCCAGTTTTTTGTCTGAAGCGATTGACAAATAAACTTCCAGCTAAAAAGAGTTGCGGACCAGGCTATGAATCGCCGTTGTGGGCAATGAAAAATGGACCGCGCGAAAAGATTCTTTATACAGTCACGGTTCAGCCAAATCTGGATGACAAAGAAGGCGATTACTTATCGGTTGTTGACGTGGACCCCGAAAGTGCGACTTATTGCAAAGTGATCCACCGTGCTTTCGCTGGCAAGAAAGGTCAAGAATTTCATCATATCGGCTGGAACACTTGCAGTTCATGCAAGTGTAGTTCGTCAAAGCGGGACAAGCTTGTTCTGCCTTGC
Organism: Belgica antarctica; assembly: GCA_000775305.1. Taxonomy (NCBI): domain Eukaryota; kingdom Metazoa; phylum Arthropoda; class Insecta; order Diptera; family Chironomidae; genus Belgica; species Belgica antarctica. Next base: position 17,541 of record JPYR01000875.1, on the reverse strand, counting down.
TTGAAATCTGACGCTATGTAAGACATGTCAAAGCTGTAATTATCACATGTTTGTCTTATCAAATGCTTTTAGCTTTGTTTTCGATGTCGGTAATGATCCAAAGCGACCAACGCTACATAAAATCATCGATGGCGAAGTTCTGAGAAGCAACAACGTTTCAGCACCGCACACGGCGCATTGCTTAGCTAACGGCAACATCATGATATCGACAATGGGCGACGCCAACGGGAACGCTGCTGGCGACTTCATCTTGTTCAACCAAGATTTCGAATGCGTCGGGACTTGGACCAAGGGCAAGAAAGCGATCTGCGGGTATGACTTCTGGTATCAGCCGTACTTCAACGTTATGATTGCCAGTGAATGGGGCGCGCCGAAAGTTTTCCGTCGAGGTTTCGAACCTGGCGACATTTATTTGGAAAACGACACTGGAAGGCGACTCAATGTCTACGACTGGAAGGAACAAAAGCTTGTCGACACGATCCACTTGGGTGATGAGGGAATCACTCCACTTGAGATCCGCTTCCCTCACGACCCGAAACGCTGTGAAGGCTTCGTTGGTGCTTGTCTCTTCGCAAATGTCTTCCGTTTCTTTAAGAAGAATCCAAATGATGAGAAATTCACAGTTCAGAAGGTCATCGATGTGCCTGCTAAGAAAGTTGAAGGGTGGATGCTGCCGGAAGTCAACGGAACGATAACCGACATTCTTCTGTCATTAGACGAGTAAGTTTTCTAATTGAAAATTTGATTTTCAATTTAAAAATTAAATTCTAACTCAATTTGCTTTCTTTTCAGTCGCTTTCTGTATTTCTCGTGCTGGCTGCACGGAGATGTGCGCCAATATGACATTTCTGACCCAGCCAATCCGAAGTTGACGGGGCAAGTCTTCCTTGGTGGTGTCATACTGAACGATTCAAAGGTCAAAGTCATTGAAGACAAAGAGTTGAAGGAACAACCAGCACCGGTGGTCATCAAAGGAAGGAGATTGGAAGGTGGACCGCAAATGCTGCAGTTGTCGCTTGATGGGAAACGTCTTTACGTGTCATCATCGCTGTTCTCGCCTTGGGATAAACAATTTTACCCCGAAATGGTGAAGAAAGGCGGAACGATCGTTCAAATCGATGTCGACGCCGTCAAGGGTGGGATGAAGTTGAACAAAGATTTTCTCGTCGACTTCGCGGGTGAACCCAACGGACCAACGTTGCCGCATGAAATGAGATACCCGGGCGGTGATTGCACTTCGGATATTTGGCTTGCGAGCCCTTGAAAATGTTTTACTCAATTAATTTGATAATAAACTGCAACCAATCAGGCAATTGTCTGGAATACCATAAGAAGAAGAACAGAATTCAGACAATGAAATCTCAAAATTAAAAGAAACTTAATTGGAAAAGATTGCGCTTAAGTAAAATTTTATTTTCCCTTATCAGAATTCCACAAAAACTTTTCCGCCGCGTTTTCTAATCACGACAACGACTTCGTCGTCATTCATAGTCGATCGCTTGAAGTTCTTCCCGCAAGTTTGTGGCTGATGAAGCTCTGCGTCCGACTCAGGCTGGTCGTTCAGCATTTGACTGACTTCAAGGTCTTCGTCGGCGTTCTTGCTGATTTGAGTGCGAACACCGTCGATGCACTTTTGGTGGCCTTCGAAGATGTAAATTGAGGTTGAACCACGTTTGATCGTCTCGTTTCCACAAGATTTTTCTTCGTCAATGACTGCTGGAGGTTCAATTTCATCGATGTCCTTGACGACAGTCGTGTTGGCGGCGATCACGGTGTCAAGTGGCACCAGTTTTTCAGCTGAGAAGACAGAAAAGTTGAAAATTAAAAACTCGATCATCAAAAATTCATGAAAGAATTGAATTTATTATTAAGTTTGATCACTACCTGACTCACAAATGATATGCACACCAAAATCTCGCTCTGCTTCTTCTTGGCTGATGACCTTGAACATGAATCCTTCGATGCTGGCTTTGTGTTCGTAGATTTCACCGTATAAAATGATTCGGTTTGACAACGCGCTGCTGAGCTCTTCTCCGACTAGTTCGCGCTTTGATGACACGACGAAAGTCACGTAGATCGACGACAGCGAGTTTTTGCTTGGCTGCACTTCCACGAGCTTGAAGTCGGTGACGTTCATTTCGGTGGTTTCTTGAGAGTTGTCGATAAAATCAACCAGTTCACTGCCCAGCTTCCTAGCAAGTTGCAGGAACTCGTCGCTTTCTTTGTTCATGAATCCATCGTTCCAGTCTTGCAAGATCGTCATCATCAAAAGGAAGTAAGAACCGTTTTCGATATCAATTGGCTGAGTTTCATCGAATCTTGTGATTTCAACTGACGCCGGGGTTTCAATTAAGTCGTTCTCGATTAGTGAAGCTTCGGTTGCGATTATTTCGGTTGTTTCCAAGATTTCTTCCGGCAAATCCGTTGTGTTTTCTCCAGTCTTCAAGATCGATGCTTCACTGTTGCACGAAAATAAAACCAAGAACACGAAAACCTTAATCGCTGCGAGTTTGAACATGTTGATGTTTTTCCGAACTTTCCAAGTCGACAAGTGAATGAAAACTGAAGACTGAATTAAAACCACTGCCTGAAGATATGTAAAAAAAATAATTCTCGAGTCGACGATTTACATTTGAAGCTGAACAAACGATTTCCACCTTCGATTTTCGCTTTCGTCCGCGAAATCGTCTTTTACCTGATGAAATAGAGTCATCGGGTTTCAATCAATGAATCAAAAGTGCAGACATCACGCCACCGCCAACGGATGTGAAACATGAAGCTTTCATTGAAACTTCCAGAAAATGCAGCGACCGAGAACTGAACGAATTGACGACGTGCTTTTGCTGACCAATTGTTTTAGCGAAAATTGGAGTAAAAGAAAAATATCGATTGCTGTTTTGAACGTAAGAATTGACAATTTTTGCGAGAATCAACGCTTGAAAACATGTTTGAGATTTTTTTAGCAGAAGGTTTTCTCCAGAAGAAGTTGCCAACCGTCATCAACTTGCTTACATTCCGTTTGGCGAAGGGCCGAGAATTTGCTTCGGCATGAGGTGAGTTCAAGGATTTGAACAGCATCAAGCATAATTTCCACTTTTATCGTTTTAGATTCGCACTCGTTGAAATCAAATTGGGCATTGTAAAGCTGCTGCTAAAGTACAAATTCACATTGGACCGTACAAAGACGGTTCCATTGAAAATCTTGCCTTCCGGCGTTGTTTTGTCACCGACTGACAGGATTCACTTGAAGGTGGAAAAAATTTAAAACTTTAAAATAAAAGTTGTTGATATTATGTTGCACACTTTGTGTGACACAGGAAGTTCAGACAAAAGAAATGAATTTTTTAGTTTTGCTGTAAACGAGAAGAAAAAAAAGTTTTAAACTGAAACCTCAAAACGAAGCTTTCAAGCTTTTTGTCTTGTGAAGGGAATTTTTCTAAGTGTATCAATCTAACTCATCCAACACAGCTTAATTTCTACATGAAACTTTTCAATTTTGGTTTATTCATGTTCAAAAAATAGCTAAAATAGTACAATAATTTTTTTTTGCTTAAATTGCTCCAACTAAAACCACTAACAGATCCAAAAATCAAAGCTGAACTTCAAATCGTCGACTTTTCTTACATCGTAAAAGTGAATTTTCATCGTGGCGATGAGTTCCAGGGAAAATAATATCTTGGGAAGAACAGAAGATCAATGGAGAGTTACAACCGTTAATTCGAAGTGATCGAAGGGAAATCACGTTTAATTTAGTGAGACACAAACGGAAACGTCTAAGTGTTGCTTCGTTATGCAATGCTTCGGTGGCACACTCGACGTCGCGTTAAAATACATTTTCTGGAATGGACTGAAGCTGATTAAGGACGGCACCCAGCGCAACTGGAGTTCTGCTTCTGTCTGTTTTGAATGTTGTTCCGTATCGCCTGATCGGAGAACTGGATTCCGCTGCCAATCGTCTCGGGGTCGATCTCGCCAGTTTCAATCTTCGCCAGAATCGTCTTTGCACATTTCAAGAACGACTCTTCAACGTTCTCTCCAGTCTTGGCGCTCGTTTCGAGGAAAATCAGGTCGTTTTCTTGAGCAAAGTTGCTGGCTTCCAGGAATGTCACTTCCCGTGCTTCTTCGAGGTCTTTTTTGTTACCGATGAGAATGATAATGATGTGCGGGCTGGCAAGTGTTCGTGTGTCGTTCAACCAGTTTGAGAGCGTGTTAAAGGATTCGCGGGAAGTGGAGTCGTAGCAGAGGAGAGCACCGGCTGCTCCTCGATAGTAGCTGCGAGTAACTGAACGAAATCGTTCTTGGCCGGCGGTCTAAAAGTGTGAATTGAGTTAAGTTGATGCGCAATTTGTTGATGGTTTGTTGAATTTTTAATGTCAACAAAGTGTTTTCACCATTTCACACTAAACAAGTGCCAAAACATATGTATCCAGTGCGATGAGTAACTAAATAAACAAAACTTACATCCCAAATTTGTAGTTTGATAGCTTTTCCGCCGACGTTGACGATTCTGCTGCCAAACTCTACGCCAATCGTGTGGCTGGAGTCTTCTTTGACTGCAAACGAAAGAAACACGCATAAATCACCTGCCGAAACTACTTCCCTGTTGTCATTCGCCCCTCGAGACGTGATCCAACTTTAATTATGACGTCACAGTGCGATTGACATCAGCCAATCGATGCAACTCACATTTGTTTTCGATGAAGTTGTGAAGAATGCAGGACTTGCCCGACCCCGCCGATCCAATGATGAGAAATTTGAAAAGGTAATCTACGATAGGGAAAGTTTATAAATATCAGAAGACATAAAAATCGACTAAACAAAGACAAAGGCGCGAGCCTACCGTACGACTCGGACATTCTGACCGCTGCTCGTTATGACGGCGACAACTAAGGTTTCCCGCAGAATACTTTGCAAGGCTCGCTTTGTCTCTTAATTAGATTTGACGCCAGAATTACGAAGTTCACTCGAATGTTCACAACAAACTTGAATTGGTCTAGTTTTCTGCATTCTCTTCCCCTCGCAACTGTTTGGGTAAAGTGCACTAAACCACAAGTGAACCGAAAGCAGCCGTGGAACGCATCAGAAAAGCCGCATAAAAAATATCTTCAAATCAATTCCAGAGCTAAATAAACAGTTCAACTTCATTTCAAATCGATCACCAGCAACACCTCTAGCCCGCAATGTCGAAAGCACATCCCCCAGAGTTGAAAAAGTGAGTGAAAATCGATTGCGCGTGGAAACGTTTCTGATTCGCGTGTTTTGTTTATACTTGCAGATACATGGACAAGAAGTTATCTCTGAAGCTGAATGGAGGCCGCTGCGTGCAGGGAATCCTCCGGGGCTTCGATCCTTTCATGAACGTGGTCGTTGATGAGGCTCTCGAGCTGTGCAAGGACGGAAAGAAGAACGAAATCGGAATGGTCGTAAGTTGATTCGCGGCATTTTCGAGTCTTCATTAGTTAATCCACCTCTTTGCAGGTCATTCGCGGAAACAGTATCATCATGGTCGAGGCACTAGAGCGGATATAGTCTCAGAACAGCTAAGAATAAAGAATTTTCTCAAAAATACTTCTTGTAAAACAAACTTGTCATCTTTTATTGAAAAATTTCGCAAGTAAAACTTTGATTTATAGGATGAACTACGCGCGCTGTTCCTAATCTTAGTGAAATTTGTCAGGTCAACCCTAATTTGAAGGGAACTACAATAAAAACAGGCTTATAAGCTTAGTTTTTTATGAAAATTCAAGTTCATACCTGATAATCGGCTTCCATTTTCACCTCTTCGCCTTCTTCCTCGATGATTTGTTCTTCCGACGGGTCTTGACTCGATGTCGTCGGCGCTACAAACTTCTCGACTCTTCTTATATGTGATTTTACATCCAGTCCATGTACCGTACGCTTATGATGTGTAAGATGATAACCCTGGATAAAGCCTTCGTTGCAGATCTCGCATTTGAACCTTTCGCCAGTGTGTCGCCGGATATGAGCCTTCAAGTCGTTGCCTTTAGAGAAATTTAATTATTCAGTCGAATTGAATATCTAAATTGTTTTTACCCTGAGAGAAGCTTTTGTTGCAGAAACTGCATTGATACGGCTTTTCACCTAAAAAGATATGATTTAAAGCTTTATTGGTCTAGAAATGATTGTGTAGACTTGCCTGTGTGAACTCTCATGTGGACTAAGAGATTGTAAGCCCGCTGGAAGCCTAAAAATTATGAAACTCGATTAGTCATGAAGATTGCACAACAAGGATCTATGCCAAGAAAGTCGCTAAATCGACCAAAAACTCACCCTTGCCACAAAGATTGCACAAATGAGTCTTTTCGTTGGTGTGGTAGCGCTCATGGACGGTGAGATCGGTAGCTCTTGGGAAACCTTTTTCACAAAATCTGCATTTATAAGGCTTCACTCCCATATGTCGCCGCATGTGGATCACTAAATAATCATTGCGAACGAACCTCAGTCCGCATTCTAAATAAATTTATGCATAAAGTCATCAACACACTCATCACCAGCCACTTTAAATCTCACCTGAACACAGGTACGGTTTTTCGTTTTGATGTTCCTTCGACATGTGATCGTTGAGTTCAGTCTTGTCGCTGAAATCTTTTCCGCAGTACTTGCAGGCTAGGCCGTTCCCGTTGCCATTGCACGACTTCATGTGCATCCGGAGATATTTTTTCGATGTAAAAGTCTTCTGGCAAATGCCACAGCACTCTTTTTGTTTAGTTGCGTCGCTGTGCTTAGCTTCTATGTGCCGTTTGAGTTGTTCTTGTCGAACGAAGCCCTTCTTGCACTCGGGCACAGCGCATTCGAACGGCTTCGTCTCTGAGTGGTTGCTGGCAACGTGCAGGTTGAGGTGATCGAGCCTCGTGAAGCGTTTATCGCAGATTGTGCATTGAAGCTTGCCTTCTTCGTGGATGAGCTCGTGCCGCTTAAGGTGAGTGGCTCTTGAGAATACTTTGCTGCACTGGCCGCATTTGTGAACTTTATACGTTGAGTCGTTCTTGTCCTGGCTGTCATCGCCACCGCTGAACGGGTTGACATCGCACACCAAGTCTTCGTTTTCTTCTTTGATCTCGACCATCGTTGAGTCGTCATCCTCGCCATTGCCAGACTCGTAGTCATCGTCAGACACGCCAACTTGTTCACTTTTCACCTTCACTGAGTTGGACACAGTTGCAGCGTTGATGTCGAGCAGTGGATTCAAGCCGTCGAAAATACTCTCTTCGGCTTGCAGGTTGATGCTGTCGAAGTTCTCGTCGTCGAATTGAATGACATCATTCCGGATCGGCACAGCCGCTTTGCTTTTTTTGCTTGCAGGTGGATCGGTTTGAGTGTTTTTGTCATGCGAAGACGATTCTTCGGTCCCAAGAAGCGTTTCATTCGCAATCCGCACTTTCTGCTTGAATTCGTGGGCTTTCCTAATAATCTCTTCGCAATCTAAGCAGATCCGGTGCTGCAGATCCTCGGAATCGGGCAGCTAAAAGTGAAAATTCATTGAAATCTCGATTTTAATTCAATTTTGTTCTTACAATTTTTCCGAAGGTTTCAAACAGCATTTTCGCGTAGTTGGAGTCTTCCACCTCGCTGTACATCAGCTCCAACGGACCGGTACTGGTGCTCAAGCAAGTTCTGCAAATCCTCTCGACGGATAACTCGTCTTCTTCCATTTTATCGGATTTTTATAATTATTTTTGATGTTTTGATTTGAACCGAGCGAATTCACGACTGCCAGGGACAACTTTGGAGGGTAGAAGATGGTTTAGTTGAATCGTAACATAAAATTAGCTTGATTGTTCATCACTACGAAGCATGTTAGACAGTTAACAAATAAAACCAGAAACCGGTCCTTCAAAACCAACATCATATTTGATATTTTGATCTCATCTATCAAAAAAGTTGTCTGCTTGCGGCGAAATCATCAGTCGAAGCCGAAAATTGGACAACACGTACATTTCCAAGATTTTCCACTTAAATTACCGACAATGACGTTGGTGCTCTATTCAATACTGGGATTTCTCATCTTCGAGAACCTCGTCGAGCTTTACTTAACTTACCGCCAGGTTTGAAGCGTCAAGACAGCCGATTTTTCCTTAGTGACTAATTTTTTTTGTTGTTTTGTCAAGCTTCGTGTTTACAAAACCAGCAATAAGGTACCGGGCGAGCTCAAAGATGCACTCAAAGAAGAAACCTTCGAGAAAGCACGGTGAGTTCACTTGTTAAGCGACATCCGTATGTTTATTGTTTGCATAAATTAATTTCACCACCCATTTTAGGCTTTACGGGATCGATAAGGCGGAGTTCGAGATCTTCAAATCTCTTCTGTGCGACGTCACCATCGTTAGTGTCGAGCTTTACTGCGGACTTATCGCGTATCTTTGGAACGAAGCCATTGTTTATACTGGGCGAGTAGGTTTGAACCCAGCAAACGAGATTTCGGTGTCTTGCGTGTTCCTTTTGATCGTCAACATCATCGGAATCTTCAAAGATCTGCCATTCAGCATCTACAGCACGTTTGTCTTGGAAGAGAGGCACGGGTTCAATAAGCAGACTGCCATATTTTACATTAAGGATCAGCTGAAGGCTTTCGTGGTCGGCCAGGCTCTGACGATTCCAATCGTTGCTGCCATCATTTACATCACCCAGATCGGCGGCGATTACTTCTTCGTCTGGTTGTGGGCGTTCATCGGTGTCGTCACAATACTTCTCATCACCTTCTACCCCGTCTACATTGCGCCATTGTTCGACAAGTTCAGACCGCTGGAGGAAGGTGAACTGAGAACGTCAATCGAAGAACTCGCAGCATCGCTCAAGTTCCCAGTCGGCCAGCTACTGGTTGTCGAGGGCTCTAAGAGAAGTCATCACAGCAACGCGTACTTCACCGGCTTGTGGGGCGTCAAACGGATTGTCTTGTTCGACACATTGCTTCTGAACAAGGGAATGCCCGACGACAGCACCTTGGCCGAAGACGAGAAGGGAAAGGGTTGCACGAACGAGGAAGTTCTTGCCGTGTTGGCTCATGAGTTGGGCCACTGGAAGCTAGGGCATATGACTAAGAACATTGTTATCATCCAAATTCAACTCTTCCTGGTGTTCATGATGTTCGCTTACCTGTTCAAGTTTGACGCACTTTACGAGGCTGTCGGCTTTACCAACGGCAAACAACCCATAATCGTCGGTTTTCTAGTCATAATTATGTACGTCTTGGCGCCATTCAACACCGTCGTGAGCTTCATGATGACTTTGCTGTCACGCAAATTCGAATACCAGGCTGACGCTTTTGCCAAGCAACTCGGATTCGCTTCGGACTTGTGCAAATCTCTCATAAAACTTCACATTGACAACCTTGGCTTCCCGATCTACGACAGCTGGTATTCGAGCTGGAACCACTCGCATCCAACGCTTTTGCAGAGAATGGCTGTCTTGAAGGACGACAGCGAAGACCAGGACGTGAAGAAGAAGATCAACTAAGATCAAAGATGTAGCAGCGCACGCCAGTAGTAAGCAGCAGCTGAAGAGTTTTGGGCAACGCGCACAACTTTGCACTGATTTCAGATATTTCCAAAAATTATAAACTTAAAACTTTCGAAAATGGGTGAACACAGCTCTTGCTTGACTTATTTCAATAAAGGAAGATTTTCTAATCGTGAAATTTGATTTTAACCGCTAGAATTTGAATTTTTTGCCGACTTCACCTCAGTTTGAAAGTTGCTTTCGAATGTGAGCGGTCGTTCTAAAATCGTCAGAGACCAAAACAATGACTCAGAACAGCTTTTTTATACGCTGGAAGGCTCACTTAGATTCAAAAGACCCGAAGATGCATTCGATTGCGTTGCTAGAGATGGTCGAGATGATCAACAACGGCAAAGACGCCAGTTGCAAGGAAGTTTATTTAACTTTCGTGAATTCCGACATCTTCCACTTCATTAGCTTGATTATGAGTTACCGATGGAGACCTTCGCTGCTTCTGATCAACAAGATCGTGTGTCACGTCTCGGAGATTTACGAGTTCTTTAGGTACGACTTCTTTCGCGTCTTGCGCGGTTATTCAAACGTTCTCAACTCATTTCCAATTGTTTCTGGAACTTGCGAGAGTGACGAGCGGTACCACCAGAGCATCTTTACCTGCCTCAACATCGTGATTCAGAGGTAACATATCCTTATTGTGGAAAATTGTGCAAAAATGAATCCTTAATTGTTCCAGAGCCTTCAAGCACAGATGCAACTTTTCAAACCCTGACATGCCGCTCAACAGCTTCATCAGCAACTTGGCCAGCTTGCATTCTGCTCGATTTACGGATCTCGCTGTGCTGGAGACAACGAATCTCATGGTTGAGCTGATAACAGCGATTCCATGTGCGAGAGCCACCGACTACAAGTTCCGGGATGAAAATCTCTTGGCAACAGTAAGAAAGCTCAGCGTGCATCGTCAACACTTGGATTCACCGGTTTACTCACTGGGTTTAGTGAAAGTCCTAGAAAGTGCGATAAATTTCTTGCCTCAAAGCTTTGAGGAAGTATCAGCAGAGCATAAATTCATCGCGAAAGAGGTTGTTATCAAGTTTCTGGCAATCATGGACTACACAATGCTACGCAGCAACGTGTCATTTGCTCACTTTGAGATATTCTGCAACGTGATGTTCTTCCTGCTGACATCAGAGAAGCTCTACTTGCGTCACAAAATGCAGCTCATCAACCGGTTCTTCGTCCAGAGCGGTCACCGGAAGCTTGTAAGATTGATGACTAATCGAGAGAAAAGCTCAAAGCCGATCTGGTACTCGAAAGTTCGAGTCGTTCTCTCGCAGGTGCTTTTCATTTTCATGAAATTCGTCAGCAAGTCATTGGAAGTTCCAGAAGTGACGGAGAGAAACTGCTTCAACATCGTCTTCAAAGCAGACATGAATGAACTAAGCCCAGTGAATGGTGATCAGTGCATTGAAACCACTCTGATGTACATTTTCATGAGCTTTGTGGATATGACGTGGAAGAAACCGGCGTTCAAACGAAGCGAAGTGCTAAGCAACTTGACGTTCTTCTTAGCAACAAATACAGTTCAGATTGGACCGCCATTTCAAGACCTCCTGATGAAGCTGTTCACATCGACTTACACAAACCTACAAATCAAAGACAACTACTTGTTACCAATCGCGTCTGTTGAACTGCAAAAGTCACCAAAGAACTCGAAGACGATCGACTTGAAGTTTCTCAAGTGGTGGAAGGAGGCCGGTGATCCCAGTCCGACTGTGTTCAACGAAGCCGTGATGGATTTTCTCAAAAAATGCGACTTGAGTCAGCTCGCCAACATGCAACTTGGGCAATTAGACATCTTCGACCAAAAGCTCGTCTTGAAAGCATTCCTCGAGAATCCATCGATTGCAATGCACAATAAACTGACGACCGTCTTGTGTCATCTCCGAACAAAAGATCAAGCTGACTTCAAAAGCATCCTCGAGGAATTCAAACGGCTTTGTAAGAACAAAAAGCACCGCGATCAGAAGATCTGCAATGCGCTGGAAGTCGTTAATCGAAACGATGGACCGTTGAACCCGCTTCTAAAGAAGACCACAGCGAACGTGCTGCTGACTTTTCTCAAGAAATTTGATCAACTTGAGATCAGCGAAGACTCGAAGCTTTTGGTTGTCGAGATAACGACAAAACTTGTACGAAATGACGTTTTCCAATAAAATTTGATTTATTTCCAACATTTCAAGTGTTTGTCACTAAGTCTTGTCGTGCCTGTCATCCACGAAATATTTTGTAAACTTTACATGCTTTGACTCAAATATTTTCAAACGAAGCTGAAATCATACCTAACGTTGCGCAAATTTGTACTTATGAGTTAGAAAATGTATTTAAAAAGCCAAAAGCTTGTCAGACGACTTGCAAAACTTTATCTTTAGCAACATTTGTAAACACACAACACTCTTACAGTGGAAAAGAGAGAAGAAAAAAATCCGCCGAGCTTCAGTTTTGTTTCGAAGCGAGTGTAGAACGGTCGTGTAAAGAAACGCGAAAACTATTTAATCAGGTGTAAAATTTGTGAGTGATGGTCGTAGCTTGAGTGGTCCGTTAAAATTAATGAATAGGTTGATGAACTAGATCGCCGCCTTATGTAATGATGCAAAACGTATGGGAAGAAGTGCAGCTTAAGAGAAACTCTTCTCTGTCTGCAAACACATGCACTAAGAAAGAAAGAAAAAGTCCGCGTTCTTCAAAAGCATAGCGAACGATGATGTGAAGAAAATCAGGTCAAATCAACAAACCACACCGATCGATGCTAAGTGAATTGGTCGAGTTTTTGTGTGATTGATCTGAAATTCCCATAATGATCATTGATTTTTGATCGAATGCGTCATTAACGGATGTGAATCCGCACGAACAATGAGAAAAGTGAAAGTGTTCTGATTCATCGCTGCAGATGTTTCGATAAATTGGCCAACTTCATTCCGCTGAAAATTTCTTCTTATCAGCTTTTGCGATCGTGTCCAAAGTCAATTTCTTCTAATTTCTTAGAAAACAGAATAAATTCAGAATTGAAATTCAGAAAACAGCTTTTTCTTAATTAATTCTTTGGGAACTTTGTCACTTTTCTACCTTTGAGTGTGATCAAGACTGCATGTTAATCAATGAGAAAGTCTGCCGCCTTTGTGTGGCGTTTGAGAAGTGTGTAGTTGAAGTGATTTATTTAACAACGCTTTTCTCTTTAGTGAATGGAGTGAGGATGCTATGGTAATCAGCTAGACTCGTGGACAAATCAGTGCAAAAAGTTGAAACAGTTTGACACAGAAACCGTTGATCTTGACTCTTTGCGATTAATCTTGCATTAAACTTAGTCAAACTTAGTGGTTAATTATCTTCGTTCAGACAAAAATCAGCTTGAGAAACCACGAGAAATCAATTTCAATGGAAGTCTAATGGCTGAGCATGACATTGATGCCGCGCTTTGAAGGACAACTTTGTTTCTTGTAATTGGACCTTATTAGTGCAAAATGATGGCGACGACAAACTGTCGATTGAAAAATGTTTTCTTTGTTGTCATCGGCGTGATGGCAGTTGTGCTAAAAAAAGGCATTGTCGACTGCAATCCAGCACCGTTCAAGCTGCCACCTTCGCTGCAATTCAGTTTCCCAACGTTCCAGCAATTCATCGAGAAGAGACAAATCAGCGCGATGAAGTCGTACAGGTAATTCATGACCAGACGAGCTTGAACTTTCAATTTCTGTAATTACACAAATGACATAGCTGCATTGATGATCACTGGCGCATACTTAATTGCTGGTTTGTTTTCAGCGGACGACGCTTAGAAGCAGACTCGTTGCGCATGATTTACTTCCACGACCAAACAGTGGCAATTACTGAACTAGGGCCGGAAAAAATGCTAATTAGCTGCGAACTAATCGAGGTTTAGTAAGTACAGCAAAAGTGAGATCGCTTTATTGGGTGACTTTCAAAGCCAGTACTTCATTGCAATTCACTTAAAATGAATTTTCTTTAACAGCAACGACAACGAAGGAAAAATTCTTCTCACAAAACTTTCTCGAATCAACCGCCCACTAGAAATCGGCTTTCTGGCAATGCTGAAACTGATGCAGCAGTGCGATGATGTCGACAAGAATCGAGAACTTTCTAAAAGAAAAAACCAAGAGTCGGCGCCTTTCTATCAAAAGCATTCAGTGCTGCAAGATGAAACTGAAACTAACGAAGCTTCGCGTGACGATTCAAGCAGCCCTGCGTTTGGGAATCCTTTCACTCTTTTCAGTGGAGTTTTTCCGGGAACAAAGTGGTGCGGCACCGGTGATGTTGCCAAAAACTTCCACGATCTTGGAATTGCAAGTTTAAATCATTGCAAAACTTTACATCAAAAGCTTAATTAGTTTTTCTTCAGGAAAAACAAATGGATCGGTGTTGCCGTCAGCATGATATTTGTCCAGTGAAGATCCGTGCCTATCAGTCGAGATATGACCTGACTAACAACTCAATCTACACGAAATCACACTGCACGTGTGACGATCTCCTGTTCGGATGCCTGAAGGCGACAAACACTTCCGCATCGCAACTCATGGGCAACATCTACTTCAATCTGGTCCAGGTTCCTTGCATCGTCGAGAATCGGGAAGGAAAAGTTTTGTTTAGGGGCTCGCGGGGGGG
>JPYR01000874.1:641-14181 GCA_000775305.1 Belgica antarctica | reverse complement strand
CAAAACTTCACTTTGCACACCAAAAATAAACTTACAATTTGCTTCCCAATCAAAACCTGGTTCAATCATTACACTTCGGTAATTTTTTGAGGTGGTCTTTAGCGGGAAGTTCGTGATCGCTGTCACTTCGTGACCTCGGTTCAAAAGCTGAAAGTGGAGATTAATATTATCTCTATAGATCAGTTAAATCAGTTGTAAAAAGAGTTGGAGATAGCTGCATACTTCATTGATAACAGGTTCGAACATCAGCCAGTGACTTTTGCCGGGAAAAACAGCCAAAAAAAGAATTTTTGATGACTCCACACCGGCAAATGCTGTCGCGAACAGCACAAAAACTAGGGAAAGTCTCTAAAATTATAAAAACATGAATGAAAATATCTGAAACGATTAAAATCACTTGTCGTACATACCATTTTGATTGAGAATAACAAAAAATTGAAGAAGAAGAATCAAAGATTCCTGCCAAAAGTCAATGAACTCGTTGCTGATCTTTGAAATCTATCAGCGAGTTAAATGCACATGCAGTGGCCTCACAGAAGGCACTCAACAGCTGAAATTACAATATTTGCTGTGCAATTTTACGATTTGTTATCTTGAAATATAAATTCTGACTAATGTCGGCTACAAATCCACGTTGATACTCCACAACAAGTGACGAACAACTGAGAATGCCAGAAAAAGAGAAGAGAATTGCGTGAATTCGATCTCAGAGAGAACTTTGAAGCTTTTCAGGAATAGTTAAAAAAGCTTTGATCAGCTGGAGAAGCTTTTATTCAGTTCAAGAAGCAGGAACTTTCAAAATCAACTGTGAAATCTTGATTTCCTGGAATTGCGTTTGAAAACCACCACATCACATTGTTGCTCGAAATCTTGGCAGCGATTCTGATTTGAGATGAAGCGACTTTAAAACTTGTTGATTTTGTGACATCGCCAACAATCAGCACTGAGTTATCGTACAAAATCAAGCTTGTCTGAAAGCACAAATTATTGAAATTTTTATTCCTAATCATGAAATTCTTACCGATGAAGCTAATGTTGGCCTAAAAATCGATTAAACCTGCCAGCAACTTCAATTTTCTTGTTGTTATTTGCAAGCTCATTTGTGACGCTGCCATAAGCAGTCAACAAACTTTAAAGACAAGTTTGACTTCAAATTCAAATCCAGATCAACATTTTCTCCAAAATCCAATTATCATCTTTTCGACTCACTGCAATGAACTTCAAGTCACTTCAAATCAGTACCCAAGCTCGAAGTTTTCCGAAATGAAAGAACAAGTCATCAAATATTTCCAATCTCAAATATTTATTGAAGAACCAATGAACCGCATGATGGAAGATTGAAAAACTTTCTCAACAGCCGCCGGCGCTGACAAGAATTTGTTTTTCTTAGAATCTGAAACAACTTTTCAACGATAAACCAAAAAACTTTCTTAATTTAATCTTCAGAAACTTTTTATTCTTTATTGAATTCTGTAGCATTTTTTCAGTTTGCTTGTTGTTGTGGTTAATTTCCATTTAAATATAATTTTTTTTCTGCTTTGTTTAAATTTCTAGATTAATTAACTTCTAGATATTTTGCGACTTCTTTTGCAAGTCAAAAGTTTTGCGATCGGATTTCTTCAGTTCTCCACAAATTTACGAAAAAGTGGCGAAGCTAAACGTACAAAAGAAAATTATTTTATTCTCGGAAACCTTTTAATTTGTTTGCGATTTTTGCTCTAATTAAGAAATAAATTAAATTTTATTTTTTCCATTATTTTTCAAAATGTTTATCTTTTTCATTACGAGCTTAAAGTTTCCCATCAAGTTTCGGTAAGCGAACGTTCCAAATGAGCGGTCGTAGAGCGGAGTTTTTAAAGCTTCTACGAGTTACGAAAGAAATTTGAAGAAATTATTTGTGTGGTTCTTGCTTTATTTACAGGATCCCTAAGGTGTGGGCGGTCCAAAGCCGTCTAAGCTAAGCCTCGAGTTTCCGTTTCTCAATATTCAGGCGACCCAAGCACAGTGATCAGGCATTTAAAGCACAATTTGCCAACCTTTCTCACAAAAGTATACAAAAACTTCAATTTTCACAGGTTCAGGGCTTGCACTAGACGGCTTTCGTGGATGCAAATGAAGATTTTCAAAACACATAAAGACGATCTGTTTGAATTATTTCACGACAAAAGAGTTGAAAACGAACAAAAAGCATTAATTTTAATTAAAATTTCCCTAATTTGTCGTTGTGAATGTAATAATTTCTCATCTGGTCGTGAATCATGCATTTGTGTCGCCCGTTCGCGCAAAGCTTCTCGCGCTCAAGATACAAAAATTGAAATTTCCTGTTTTGGGGTCACTCAAGCTGTGCGCCCTTTTTCGCGTTTATATTCAACAACAATTTATAGGCCACAAATTTCACATGTTTTTGTTTGTTTCTGAGTTGCTGAACAGAGCTTTACTCGCTCACCATCGCCACTTCGCGCTGAATGTTCAGCGATTTTAAGTTATTGCTGCCGTTGTTGTTGATCGGCGACAGATCGTCCACGTCGTCGTCTTCCTCGATGTGAATCACTTCTTCGTCCTTGGTGGGCGATGCGCGCGGTGATTCGACACCGTTGTTATTCTCGTTATCGTTTGTATTGTCATCAGTCTTTTCATCGGCCGCGGGGTCGGCTTCTTCGGAGACCTCTGGCTCTTCCATGCTGTTGTTGTTGGCATCGCCATCCGGCTTCTCCGCTGCCTTCTCAGCTTCCAACTCCGTTTTCGTCTCTTCTTCAATGCTTTCATCGCTTCGATTGTACAACAATTGACTGCTGATGCTTTCGGACCGTTCGCGGCACTGAACTATCGGATCAGATGCTCGCAGTGACTCGCAGTCGCCAAGGCCTTCGCCGCTGGGTCGCAGCACTAAGTAAAGGAGAATGTCGGAGAGGGAAATGATTCCAATCACTTTCTCGTTCTCGTCGACCACCACCAGTCGGTGGACCTCAGCGCGAACGATCTTCTCCATCACAGTGTACAGCGAATCATCAAGATTGCACTTCTGCACGCCTTCAAACCAGGCGTTTCTATGCTCATTTGCCTTCTTCAGTGTCACGTTCAAGTCATTGTAAGTTTTTTCAGCTGCAAGGTTCTGAAGATTTAAAAGAAAAATTGGTCATTTCATGTGTTAATGGATGAGTTTGTCGTGAAAACTCACAATCACATCAAATTTGGCATAAATATCCACAAGACGGCCTTCGCTGTCGACCATCGGCAGCGCTGACACTCGTCGTTCGACGAACTTGTGAAGGGCTGTGATGATGGTGGTGCCTTCGTTCGCAGTTTCAATGTTATCGTACGTGCCAATCTTCAAGTCTCGCAGCGTCTTCAACATGTACGACGGCTTCGGGAGCTCATTAATCTGCAAGTTTCGAGTGAAATCAGTTGTATTCTTAAGGAAGTTAAAGTCAAACTTACATATAAAAACAGGAACCTAAGTATTCGTTTGTGGGTCAATATGTACAGAACGTTTCCACTCAGTGGATCAATCACCGGCAATCGATGGATGCGACTGTGGATCAGGGTTTTGATTGCATCGTACAGTGATGCATCGGGATTAATACTAACTAAATTCACATAATCGTTCAGGGCATCTGGAAAGAAACAAAGAAAGTTAGTGATCGCTCCGAGATCAAACCTTCGCTCGACTTACTTCGCCACGTCACAAGCTTGTGTTCTTCCAGCTGATCCATGGAGCAATTGGGTGATGTGTAGTACATTTTCAAGATTTTGATGAAGTCTGTGATGGTCAGCATGCCGACGAACTTCTGCTGTTCGGAGTCCCAGAGCGGGGCAGCTCTGACGCCATTGTAAACTAAAGCATAAAATGCCTTCTTGACTAATAATTGAGTATCAAAGACGACGAGCTTGGCCGAGGTGGGCACGAGGTCGTAGCATTTGTGGAAGCGGAAAAACTTGACAAAAATCTGCGATTCATCTTCTTCTGTTGGTTTAAACGGAATATTGGGTTAAAATTGGAATTTTACACATTTGGACAGTAAATTAGAGCGTTTTCGAAGACCTTCTTTCAAGAAAACTGCTAGCAGCTTTCGCCAGGCCGAAGAAATCGCTTCAAACTCTTTGATGCTATCGATTGGATACACGTCGTTGTTCCCGTAGTTCGAGTGGCCATCGCCCAGGACCAGTCGACCAGCATAGTTGGAGTGGAAGACGAGGTGCATTTGTTGATCAACATCGCGTCTCCTTAGCGGGTAACGTCGCTCGGGCGCTTTTGACGGATCAATCTTTGGAAATGTTCTTGGTCGTTTTAAGAGATGACTGAAGCGACCATCAACTTGATTTGTCTCTAAATTGATCATTTTCGTGAGATTTCTTTCGAAGTCTTCAACAGACACGACGATCAAGCCAAAGATTTGTGCAATTTCGATCATTTGTCGAATTTTCTTCATAAATTAACCAACACGAAGCTTAGTTTGCAAACAAAAATGAATATTTTTCCGTTCAATGAGCCAAATAATTTAGTTTTAATTTCGCTAACCCGCCGGGATCACAATTAATCTCAATTATGAAACAATCGACGCTTGCCAACTTTTTTAAATGTTTAACCTTGCTCGTCGTTACAAAGTTGAAAACATTTTATCAGCACACAGTAGGTCGGCGCCACAATAAAATAAATTTGCAAGGAACATTCACCGACACCGTCGACATATCAAATAATTTCATCACCTTTCAACCTTTCAACCAACGTAGGAAGACACGCGTTACAATAAAACGAAGCAGAAGCCGAACAAGAAATAAAATTGCATTGAACCATATCGAAAATTGATTGACAGAAGTCACAAAGAATTGGAGCGGCTGGCAATTTAAAGTGAATGGGTCTTTCAGAAAGTTGGGAAATTAAACTACCAGAAAAAGATACATCATTATCACATCCTTACAAGGATTTGAACCTCAACTTTTAATCAAATTTTTATTTTTCTTTCACCAACTCTTAATTAAATTTCCATATTACCGGTCAACACAATTCTAGCCAGTTTCAACGCACGGAATGATTTCCTCAACAGCTTTTTTCCAATTAGTAAGAAAACATTCATTTTGATAATTATCTTTCTTTATTTTTTCGTTCCCTAAATTAGCGTAGCGCGGAAAAGAAAAATTAAAATAGAAGCGTTTTCATAAAAATAGAATTTCAACTATCGCAAATTACTGTTTGACTCGCGTGTGTTTGTCGGAAACTGAAGCTTCTAAAGGCGAAAGGCTTTTCATGTTTCAAACAATCGGTTGATTGATTGGACAAAAGAAAAGTTTTTGTCGCGTTCTCGAGTTCGCCGCGTTTTCAAATTTGTCGCGGGTCCAAAGTGGACGCGAGTGACCGAAGTTGACTCGAATGACTAACGACATGTCTTTGAAATTGCACAACCTTTGACTTCGTCCACTCTTTGTGTGCTGGTTCATTACGGTTCAATCGAGTTATCACTTCACAGGTTTCGAAATTTTCCACAACAAACAAGCACGTAATTTTCCAAGAAGATTTTTTTCGGTCAAACCGGACGACTCGCTTTTCATCTATTTGATTTTCACTGGCAGACTAAACAAGCTGAGAGAGATTCGGAAAATCTCCGAGAAACAGCGTTGGCACTGACAGTCGACGAGTGTTTTCTCAAACTCACTTCTAAATACAGAAATTTTCTTTCCATACAAGCGAGAAAAACTTTTCTCAAGATTTTCCTACGCCAGTGGTTGTTAGCGCTGCGATTGTGGTTGAAAGAAGATTTTCTCGAAAGCTCAAGTAAAAGCTAAGCTAAAATCAAAATATTTTCGTGGTAACTCACCTAAATCTGACAAATTTACTTTTTCTAAGAACGGATCGGCAACAGGTAACTGTGGAGTAAAAAGAAAGTCAACAGGTTAGTCAGTGGATCCGGCTTATTTGCAAGTTTGTCGAAACGATTTTTCGGTTTTCAAAAATTGTGAAAATTTTCACTGCGAATGTGGATTCCTCGATGAGAAAGTTTTGGCACCGGTCCCAACTGCCAGTCAATAAATCTTTTCACGAAAATCTTCCGATTATTTATGTCAGTTGTGAAGAACAAAAACAAGATCGCGCCAGGAATTCCAAGATTTAAAGTGGTTCACGGAGATAAATCGTCGGACATAATTACGTGATATTGAACTGCCGGCCTCCGCCAAGCGCCGCGTCGAAACGAATTGCCCAATCGATTATACCACCGGTGGCTCGTATTTGGTGATGCTGGAGGTAACTGCCGGTCAATGATCGGTGGCAATGTCGCCGATTTCACGCGCTGCTTCTGCGCTAACGCTTGACTTTGAAGAAGCCGCAAGTGCGCTGAGTGATCGAGCGACTTCGACCGTTTCGTGTCGTGTGGCTTGATTAGAATTGATGGCGGCGAGTTTTCGAACTGAAGCGTGTTTAAGATGGCACCTTTGAGCGAAGATTTACGGTCCTTGATCTTTGGCGGGTTCATCGAGATCCTCGACGCCGGCGGCGACGAATCAAACAGCGAAAAGCGGCGAAACATTTTCAACTTTTAAGATTGTCTAATAAAACGAGACAGATTTTCACTCGAAAGCCAACGGAGATTTGCGTTGTCACCGAATAATCAACAATTTAATAAGAGTTCTTTCAAAACCCAAATGCCCCGAGTGCAGTTCACCGAGTGACTCAGCCCGTAACGAAAAGAAACCGAGTGAGAAAAACTCGAAACAATTTCAAGTTGAAGGTCGCACAAACAACTCAAAAGGTGGAATAACGAAAGCGCGCAACTTGAATTCCAAATTTAAATCAAATCCACTCGTTCAGACTCGTGTTTGCAAGTCAGATGGAACCGGCGAGCCGCTTGCGTGTGATGGCGCGACAACTTTTAATTGAACTTATTTTTATTTTGTAATATTGTGGTCAAGAGCGCTAGAGTCAATTGGCGATTTTGTGTCTTGTGATGAAGATCTCAGTATCTGGGCAGTTTTTCTGTCATGAAAGACGAATTAAACGCTCCACTGAAGATTGTGAATACATAAAGCGGCATATTTGATACTTCCAGGTTTGGATCTCAGGTAAACTAGTGGTGAGAAAACTAGGTTTGACTACGCTTTGAATGATTTAGAATTAGTATTAGGTAATTTGAAGTAAGCTTTAAAGTTGTTCAACTGGAGAATGAAGTAAGCTTGCAGTTTCGATCAATCACCACTAGACAGAACAAAATTCATGCAAACCACACAAAAACAGTGTTTACCATTGTGCCAGTAACTCAAAACGGTCCTACAAGCGTCATTTTTTTTATAATTTTCGGTCATTTCCACCATCTATCATTCACTTTACAGCTTGACAAGCCCACGTCAAGCGCTATCTAAAGCTATAAACAGACTTTAATCATCGTAGTTGTCGAACAGAAACTCTGCAAATGTTTCTTATCAAACAGCAAATTTGCACAGAAAACAAACTTGCTGGGTGATAATTCGAGGCAATAAAAGCGAATTCTACTGCGACGCTTGGCTGTACCGATATGAAATGTTCGTGAAAAGTTAATTACAGCGGAGACTCGCGTGAGTCCAATGAAGGTCGAGTCAAAACGCACGGAAAAAACTGCTTGCGAGTTAAGGTAAAGAAAAACCCGCTTTAGGAAATGAGTCACAAGATTCAATCATCTGATCCGCTGTGTTTTCCTGGGGCTTGGGGTTGTAAACACTTCGAGACTCTTCAAATCTTCAATTGGCTTTAAATAAAATCCCGATACTAGTGATCACTCGCACACTCCACTAGAGAATCAATTAACATTTCTTATGGACACTCGTTCGACTCTGGTTTTTTTGAGTTCTGTTTATTCACCCGAAGAAAATTCTGACCTTTCACTTAGCCGATGACGGAATTCCCGTCTATTTCTCAGTTCTGGAATTTTCCCTTCATTTTCTCACACACCGTTCTCAAATATTTAAACTCGGTTCACTCTCAAGGCCTGTTTATTGTATTGTATTGTATTTATGACAATAAAACCTTCTTTGCAATGACTTGAAACTGTTTATTTTGCTTAGCATCGCAGAAACGGAAAAGTTCCGCGAAGAAAGAAGTCGACAAAGCTACGAAAGTTGCAGCAAAGAGACAACAAAGGCATGCGTACGAGGTAGTGTACGAGAAAATTAATCACGATTAATTGAGTGTCCACGAGCGGCAATAATAACGTGGCTGCACGCACTCAGTTAGGAGAGTAAGGTCAATTGAATAATTTTTTTGTTTATCATAAACATTCATCACGCGAAGTTTGTGGATCTAAGACCCATCGCAGTGTCAATTATCTCACTTTTGTTGATATTTTCAAAGAAACTTTTATTTTCGCGACAAACTTGATTGATCCATTTTCGTCTGCGGATATAACTTTTATTTTTTAATGGAACTTTCTGTTTAAAATTTGTGGTAAAAAAGTTTGGAGATGAAAAAACCGAACAGTCTGTCGCGAGACTCGATCAACAACACGACCAGCCCGTCATTGATAAAAACACGAATTAAAAGTGAATTAAGGCGATATTTTTGTCGTTTGCTTCTCTCAGTTCTGCTCAAGCTTGCGCACCGCTCTCGCGAAATAAAACGCTTTTCAGGGCTGCGGAACGAGTTTTCTCGTAACAACTTTACAGTTGCCATTGTGTCCAGAGTTATTTTCCATCCACGACGCTAATCGAAGTGTAAATATTGGCTCGAACAATTCACGATCGCAGTGAAATCTGTAGCGACACTCGGCAATGACAGGAAAAACATAAATTCGAGGCAGCAAAAGTCGAACTCGAACCCGAAAATTTGTTGTTGCCAATATCAAACGATATGCATGCAAGTATTCCTTCCGCACAAAGTTTATTTTTAAACCATCAACAGTCTTGTTGTTGCTATTTGTTGCAGGCTAACAGGTTTAACAACTTTTGTGGTTTTTGCGGCGAGAAGAACGAGATCGAGAGAGAATGCAACGGCAAAAAGGGCTTAGAGTGCCCGTTTTTGCACACATTCCGCACAATATTGCACATGATATTTGTATTTGCTTTTGAGTGGGAAGTGCCGAGCTTCAAATTAAGAACCCATTTGAAGTCACGAAGTGCGAGAACAAGAACTCAATTAAACCTCCAAAGGCAACAATGCGATCTAGTCGCTAATTGAAGAGCTAAATTTAGACGTGAGACTTTTCACTCGCCAGTATTGATCATGTGAATCCAGTTTGAGATATGTGAAGAACTGGGCACGAGATGTAGCAAATATTTAATTAATCAATTTCTCAGCTTCAATTGACTTGGCGTGGTTTTGACGCTTCGTAAATCGCAATTTAGTGAGTTTCTCTCGCGATAAAAGGAAAACATGTGTTTGTGTCATCGATTTTCCTCATTTATATTAATTATTCGTTGAGGGTCGGGAAAACAAGGCTATTAATTTTAATTTCATGAGTAAATTCGGAACAACAGAACATGACATTATAATTTGCGGTGGAAAAAATTCCGTCCTTTGACTTATTTGTTTTGGAAGACTTTGAAGCCGTTGTTAAGCTGATCCATTTGCAGTGAAAATTTTTTTTTCGCGATGAAAAGATTTACTGACGTGACTTAATACCCGTACAGTCCCCTGACAAACGCCACCTTGTGGCTACTAGCGCAACAAGACAACATTAGCTCGATTTACTCACCCCACGAGAATCTCGGAACAGAATTGCAGCGTGATACGGATCCAATGTGCCGTCGGCTCTCAAACCAACTGTAAATAGAAAATAATCGACCGTGTCAGCTAATTGCAAAATCATTCTCGGGGTAGACTACACACCTCTGCTGCCAAATGAAGCTCTTCGACGCTCAGCGAGCTCTGCTGACGCTCTTCGCATATGTGCGCCTAGAAAAGGAACGAAAGTCGTTAGCAATTAGTCAGTAAACAAATCAATTAAAGCGGCGATGGCAACAAATTTGCATTTTTCTATCATTGTACAACATTCGACGCTATGCTAGAATTCAAACTTTCTGCCAACTTGTGGCTTGTTGTTGAAAGTTGAATTCTAACACGACGTTTGGTAATTTGTACATGGCGAAAAATTGTTGCTTTCGGTTTCGTGGTTGAATTCACATTTAGAAGTTCGTCTTGCGGACTAACGAGATTGAACTTTGGTACCGCAACGGTAAAAAATGAGTTTCATGATCTACGATATTAAGTCGAACTATGGAATGATATCAAGTCGCACGATATAATGCAATCGAGTGCAATTGTTTATAGCGATGAACGATTGTAGCAGTTCTCATCGCAATGCATCCGCCACGAAGGTGAAATTACTGCAATGTATAAGTGGCCTGACCTGATGGCAGACACTTCAATCAATAGTTCTCGTTTATTTGCAACAAAACATCCGCGCGGAGAGGAGAAGTCAACGAAGGTCACCGGGAACGAACAGGTTCTATTAATAAATAGTTAATGAAACATTAACGGTGGTTTGTTTACGACCGATGATCGTGCAAAGGCGCCTAGGAAAAGTTATAGCTCCACCTACGCCACTGCGCATTTAATTGAGCGTTAAAAATATAAGTCGACTTGTCTCGGCACTAGTAAACACGATAACAAAACAACTTCGTTCATTAGTTTGACGAATCTGGAGGCACGTCCGAAAATTCTATTTGCATTTTGTACTCGAACGGCAGGAATTGTTTACGAAAGCTTTGTTACACAGCTTAGTAAACCACAGGGAATAACCTTTGCTTCCCTAAACACATTTCTGAGCGTTGAGTCACGGCAGGAGCTTCTAAATCTAAGTCACTCGTTGTCAACAAGCGCAAAACTGGAAATTCACTAAGTAATGCGTTGTGTGGCGTGTTTGCGAGCTTGTTGACAGTGACTAGATAATAAATTATTCCACGAAATATTACCTTCTTTCAAAATCCTGTTGTAAATCTTGTAAGTAGATTCGCAATCATCTAAAATCTTGCGAGATTTTGTCACGTCCAAGCTCTTGGATCGTGATCGGAAGTTATCTGGCTGTGGCTCGGGTGTCGACAAGCTCCGGTCTTTGGCAGTTTCGTTTTCATTGATAGAGTCGTGACGGTTGCGCGGCCACATGTGGACCTTCTTGCCCAAATTCTTGAACATTTCTTGGATCGAGTGAGAATGGTGGCTCTTCGACGACAACTTCTCTTTTGAGTTGTTGGAAGAGTTTGTTGTGGAGCCTTGGCCGCTGTCCACGCTGCTCTGGGAAATGCTCGAGTTGAGGTTCTTGATGAAGCTCGAGTTGTCGAATCGTCCCATTGGTCCGAGGTACTCATCATTCGAGCTACATTGGTTGCGGAACAATGAATTCCTTTGAGCTTCCGAGGAAATCGCGAATTTGTCGTGGCAGTTGTTTTGGTAGGAACCGGTGTAAGTGAAGTATTGATGGTCCGTTTTGTATTCGTAAATATCGTCGAGATCGTGCGGGAAGCAGCCATTGTTGACCGGCAACGAGTGTCCATCTAAGGATCCACGGCGAACACCCTAAAATTCGAGTCGGAAATTGTCAGAAATCGTGATCAAAACAATGGCGAAAAGTTTGTCTTACGGGATAGCCTGAGAGTGAAGGGCTCCCTACACGTTCGCACTGGTTGCTCGCCCTTCTCGACGGCGTGGTCGACAAAATTCGTTTGGCATTGTTGTCCATGACGTTTGGGCTCCGGCCCATCATCATTTTATTCGGGTCCGGCGAGCTGCGCTTCCAGCGACTCGAAGACGAGCTGCTGCTGCAGAATTCCTGAGACGGCGATCTCACAATTGGGACGGACTTGGGGCTTGATGAAATGTTTGTTTCGTGTGAATGGTCGAGGACACGGTCTGCCAAATGGACGAGAATGTTGATTGAATCGGAAGAATATGATTAGTCTTCTTAAATACCTTGGTTCCACATGGGTGGCTTTGAATCGCTGTTTGACTCGTTGCTGACGGTACTGTTCGATCGTCCATTTGCTAATGGGACACAGTTGTTGCTTGACGAGTGCCAACTGTCGATGCTTTGCTGCTTCTCGACGGCTTGCTGCCGGAATAAATGCTGGATGCCATGCATTTTTAAAACTATTATGTCACTTTTGTATGTTCTGCGTTTCTTTTTGCTTTTAAATTATTTTTTCATCAACGAAAATAATGTTTTCTTCGTAGAACGTCTGTTCTTCAATAATTTGTCTCTTGTTGACTTTCTTAAAAGCTTTGTTGCGAAGCTGTTACACACACAGCCGTCACATTCTTAATTTCCTGCACAGTTTGAAGTAACTCTTGTACTTCGTAGCTTTAATGTTCTTACAATTCAACGAGATTGTAAACACTGCATTATCTGAAAATTAATTTTCTCGTTGTTAATTGGAATTTTCACCAATTTTCCAGGTCAAGAAGCTTCTCGAAACTTCCACGATACACAAAGAATGTCGGATTCAATGATAACTTTTTTGTGTCACCGAAAGATAAATGTTTTTCTGCCTCGATAAACTTGCGCTTCGTTATTTTTCACGTCTTTGCAGTCGCACGGCGAGAGAATGAATGAGAATTGAAAATGAAAAAAGCCGGCTAAGCGGAGAAAATTTTACTTTTCTCGCTCAGAATTTTTGTTCGTTCATTGTTTTTCTCTTTTCACAAATGCATTTCACAGATAATCGTCCGTTCAATGCTAGATTGTGGCAACTACGTCAGCTTTTAACGGCTATTTCGGATAAGAACCAAGCTACTCAAGGATGCAACGCTTGTTAGCATCGAATAACACGATAAAGACCGGAGCTTTCATTAAAGCAGATTGAAAGTCAAGATCTGGAGTTGGAAACGAAGGAACGCAGCAAGCTTCTTTGATTTTCCACCGGAGCGCGATTCGATCAATGAAGCGGCGATAATTAAGTCAAGAAGCTCGTTTGCTATGATCAAGCGTCTTTGATACATCATTAGTCGTCATGGCCGCCTTAATTCAAGCCTCAAAACATGAAACATCATTCGATTGACAATTTTTACTGCAGCGACTTGGCTTCATTTCAACTTGGCACTGACCGCAAGGCACGACCAACCCACTCAAGCTGTTCTTATTTTAGACATCAGCAGATTGTTTTTAGAAGAAATGCTTGTCAGCGGAATAAAACTCGATGAATGCTTCATTAAAGCTCTCATTGATTGAGACGCCTGCTTAATCATTTCAATAAAAGTAATTGCTGAGTTCCATCGGCTCTTCGCAAACATCGCCGGTTATAACGCAACTGCCATGGGGGTTGGCAAGGAAATAAAGGGCAATTACAATTAACTGACCACGAGCCAGTTTATTAACACTTATTTTCTCGTGACAACCGATCAGGAGACTATTGAGAAAGCACAACAAACTGACACCGACATTTCCGCCACGTGTGGTCCGGAAGATGACAAGACAGTAATTAATACGCAATTACAGATTAACATCACGGAGACTGTATTTTATCGTCGCAATCACATCTTCACCGTCTTTTTTACTCGTTACAACAATGTCTCTAATTAGCGTCACCCGATAAAGAAGATAATCAAGGATGAAATTACATCCGAGGCGAAGATAAATAAAACGTCAAA
>JPYR01000873.1:140-25328 GCA_000775305.1 Belgica antarctica | reverse complement strand
TGTTCACAAACTTTGCAAGCTCATCGACTGTACATTTTACAAACAAAACGCCAGTGAGAGTTGAAAATTCATTTTCCACAGCGCACACTTTTTCTAGTTGAACAATTTTCTATTCTTCAACGCATCCGTTGCGTTCTTTATCAGGTTCTAAGACCTTAAATTGACCGATTATCGGTCTTATACTCCCTCAAACCTTTTCCCGTTGTTGATGATGCGTGATAGCAATGAATTTAAATTCTCATGGAGCTGAGGCCGTTGCGAACGACTGTGATTGTTGTTGAACCGGTTTCGTAGTCAGTGTAATGCCATCCGTTGCACCGTCCCGGGCAATCTTCGATTTCGTGAGCAGCGTCACCGTCGGCCTTGCAGATTGAGCACTCGATTTGACGCAGAACTGGGCAGAGGGTTCGACCTTTGGAGTCTTTCACCGTGTGGTGTTTGTAGATGATCGGAAGCTCGCCGTTTTTCTTGCAGTAGTCGCAGAACTACGAGGAAAATTTAACAACATGTTGGGAATCAAGGAAAAGAGACTCACCTTTGGTTTCAGTGGCACTAACACTTTGCGCTTTGGTGCAGCGATCAATCTAGCTGTTCCGATCAACGGCTGAGCCTCATTCTTGCGAGGCTTCTTGAGCAGCGGCTCATTCTCCTCGTTGTCTTCTTGCTTCCGCTTCAACGGACGCGAGTCGCTGGGAATTCCCTTCCAACTGAAGGACCTAACACAGAAGCGACGCTTGCGAGGACTGTCGCAGAGTCGAACAGAAATGTTAGGTGTTGAGGAGCGAGAAGGAACGAAGCCGTTGTACTCGTCTAAAAAAGCATCGAAGTCGAATGACTCAACATGAGGAAAGTTCTCAGCCTTGTTGTCATCAAAGTCTGAATTGAAAGGAACAAAAAGATTAAAAAAAAACTCAGAATCAGAAGGTCGAATGTTACCGATTAGTTGCTCTGATTCCCAGCCAGTAGCTTTCCCAGCTTGAAGTGGCGCCTGCGAGTAGCAGTGGTCTTGCTCGATAGATTTGACATCAGGAAAGCAGAAAGGGTGATAGTGATCGTTGATGAACGTCGTGTTCTTTGAGAAGTCGAAAGAACGCGAGTTTTCGTAGCGAGGAGGATCCTTGCTCCAAGTCATGTTGTTTTTGTGAGCATTGAATAAGGAAGACTGCCGACCGCAGTCCGAGTGAGTTTTATCGCTGTATCCGCTGGTGGAACTCGACGAATTGTAGAACGAGTCACCGGTTGATGAGCTCGATGACATAAAGCTTTGCCAGGATCTTCCAGAACCAGGTCTTGGAAAAAAATGCGCAATCATTTTTCTGGGAAAGGAATTTCCTATAGAAATCTAGTTTTTGAAGTGAAAACTTATTGCAAACCTTGATGGTGTGTTGAATAATTAGGTTTTAGTCGAAACTAATTGATTTCAATACTAATGGAATTATTTCAATTTTACTTAATCTGAAGTCGGTGAGGGGAAAAGAAATTCGATGCGCTGACAACTTTTATTTTGAACTCAAGAAAAACCGTTACAAAATTTCCTTTTTCAGCTTAGGCTTGGTTGCATGTTGACTTCGCACATTGGAGTTCTTCGGCTGCAAAAATTACAAACTGAGGGTATCTAAGATTAAAATTTCTATTTTAGCAGCTAAATAAAAGACATCGTAACACTGATGTGTCTTCCAGTCTATAATCTTCTGATGGTCGCTCCTGACTGCGGTGTTACACGTTTGAAACGTTTTGGTGGAAATCCTGACGTCTTGGTTAAAAATAACGATTGCCAACTAACTTGTTCACAGAATCGATTATTTTGAAATCTTCGTCGAATGCTTTCGCAAAAGTGCCATAGCTGCTTTCTCTTGATCGCGTTTCTCTGTCAGAGCTTCCACGTCGGAGTAAAAGTCGCCAATCTTGCGTCGCTAGAGCTGGAAAAATTGGATCGGATTGTTGTCACTTCCTTTATCGTTGCAGCTCGGCAAGCTTCCAGGTCGATTCGAGCTTCGTTTTTCACCAACTCGAGATCAGCGGCCTTGCTGTTTTGAAAACATTCCAAGAGTAGAACGTTCTCGAGTAAATTCTTGCAACCGGGTGCGAGTTTTAAATGCTTTCTCTAACTTCAATTTCGCTTTCATAAAATTTCTTTTATAAAGAATGTAGTTTGATGTCGACGGCACCGACGCCACGAAGAAAATTAATAAAACTGCAAAACACTTCATTGTAAAGAAACTTTAGCAAACTAACTTGGAAGTCATTTATACGAAAATTGAAACTTCAAAGAATTTGCATCGTTGCTGGATTGTACACCTGAGATTGTAGTTTATAAAAGAAATCAAACACCAGCAACGAGTGTTCTAGATCACAAAATATTTACAACTGAACAGATGAAGCTTTCAAACACAATATTATAAGGTGGTCACAGTACTTGTGCATATGTTACAGCGAATCCTCGAAAAGTATTAAGGATCGTACAAGAAATAAATAAAAGTCGATTCATTTGGCTATTCTGATATTAATTTTTTTAATGCTCATTTGTTTCTTGGTTCCAATACAAATCATTGACTTTGACGGAAATCTGAAATTTTTCGTGATAAAAAACATGTTTATGAAGACACCAGCATCAAATTTTAATAGTTTCTTGTGAACTTCACATTTACTCTACGATTTTAGCCAATCACGGCAGTATCAAGGGTTGCTTTTGGTTCAATTATGCATTTGTTTGATTTTTCTGCGATGTTTCTCAGCTGTTTGGTGAAGACGTCAACGTTGCACTGAATGTTTTTATTCTCTATTGCTATCCTTGGTATAAGCAGCGATTGCATCAACAGCAAAAACTTCCACGACCCAAGATTTCGGTATGAATTCATCCACAAACCGGCGGTAGCAAGCATGGTCGTACCACACCTGGGCGCGTTCGATTTTAAGTAATGTTGCGCTGATGTAAAAGTTGTCAACGGTTTTGTCGAACGAGCATGATAAATTTCGCCGGTTTCTTTCCAATTTTGTAGATTTGCTGTTGCAAAGCTCGAAACTTAATTCCAGGCTTTGAAGCTACAAACGAAACGAGAAAAGTTGCACAGAACTTCATCTTTGAGACATTTTAGCGAAGTGAGTTGACGATTATCAGATTCGCCAGCTCAGATTGCGGTTTATTTAGGATTGTCGTTGACTTTTGTGTTTAAACGGTCTGGATTTAAGAGACATGCGAAGGTTCCAATGATTGTAAGATTTTAAACACGTAAACGGATCAATGCAAATGTCCGCAACACCTGAGACGTTGTTCTAACGTCCATCAACCCATTAAAAAGAAGTGATTTTATATTTCATTAGCGTAAATTTATTAAATTGATCGTTTTGTGTAATTATTCTTCATTTGTTTTTCTCTGATAATTCATTCAGTAAAGACGAAAATTTATTCTGCGTAAAATTAGCATTTAATCGATAACAGAAATGAAGGAAAATTAACATTGAAACACAAAGAACGGTGCAGCGGAGAAAGATTTCAGAAATCTCTTAAAATATAGTCTTGCAACCGTTTGCGCAAATCTCGGGTCAGTTAAAGCGCGGCTTTGTTAGTCACAGTTCATCGATCTAACTAAATTCATTTAGGCATGCCTTTCGTAATCGTTATTTTGCATTGGTTTCGTGGAAATCTCAAAGTTTCAGAAAGCTTCTTGGCCGAAAGCTTCTTCGTACTCGGTCTTCTTCGACGACGACTTCTTGTGTTTTTTCGGCTTTTCGTCGTCGTGCGTCTTCTTCTTGGACTTTTTCTCCTTCTTTTCAGTCACCGCAACGCCGAGAAGATTCACTTCCTCAGCAGTCTCCTTCACCCGCTTGGGTTTTTTCTTCTCTTTTTTGCTTGGTTCCACGGCTTCTTCCATTAGCACTGGTTCTGGTACCTTTTTCTTGCGGCTGGACTTGTCTTTTGATTTGGTGGACTCAGCTTCCGGTGCAGACGCTGTTTTGGGCTTGGAAGACTTTGGCGCGTAGAAGTCATCGTTAGCTTCCAGGTCGATGTCGAGCGCTCGGTGTGGATCGTTCACGTCCAAGTCGTTCTTGTCGTCATTATCAGATACGACAGCGCCTTCAGGCATCTCGATGGTGGTGTTCACCACGTGCAGCGGCTTTGGCTCGTCCGAGTCGCTGTCGGAATGCAATTCAGGCTTTGCTTTCTTAGACTTTTTCTTAGATTTCTTAGAAGACTTCTCTGCTTTCTTTTCCTTTCTTTGAGCCTTTCGACTCTCCTCGAGATATTTGTCAGATCGCTTTTTGGCTGTAAAGATGAATTGAACGTTAGCAATGCTTTCGAAAGATTGAAGTAAACTAAAATGTTTAAAAGTGGATTTAAACAATTTAAAGTAGAAACTTACAATGCACTTTAAGTGGAACATCGAGACTCAGCTCAGCTATTGGAATCTCGTCGATATTATCGTAGGCTTCGTGCAGATCGTCGGATCCGTTCTTTCTGCTGCCCGTTGGCGACGATCCTTTCAAGTAGTTTGGATTGTGGGCTTGAAGCATCTTTCTAGCTTCGCGAATCTGCACAAGAAATGGAATTTAGCAACTACAACCACAACTTTACACTAAACTTACCTTTTCAAGTTCTTCTACCGTTGGTTCGAAGCTTTCCTTACGACTTGACTTTTCAGTTTTCTCTGAAGCTGCTACGAACAACCCGTCCTTGCCGCTGTCTTCTTCATCGCTCGACGATTCATCACTGACGGGGCCGTTGATCCACTCGTCAAGATTCAACCCGTCCGGTAATTGAACTTTGCGTTGGGCCTTTGGGGCGACTGGTATCAGGTCGCCTTCGAAGAGAGATTTCATTTCTTGCACTAGTTCGGCTAATCCGTTTGGCAATGAAGCGGTTGGAGCTGTTGAGATTACGATTTCTTGGTCGCTGACATCGTTCAGCAAATCTTGGTTGCTTTTGACGCTCAGCGTTGGCACCAGCTCGTTGCCCAAAAGCTCCTTAAACAGGTTGACGATAATTTGCGACGAAGAAGCGCGCTCCTGCACTTCGATATCACTGGAGCTGATGAAATGTGGAAGTTTCTGGTCCATCACGTCCACAACTACTCTAATGCCGTCAACATTTCCCGTCTCCGCTGCGTTACAAACGAGATGAGTGAAGAGTTTGTTCGAATTTTGCACGAACACGGCCTGGATGTGCCCTGGCAGCATTGGACGGTCCTTCATCAGCATCTTGAGCGCGTTTTCGGGACTTTCAAGATGATCACCGAACTCTCCAATTATCCAAGCCGCAGCGTACAGTACTTCGTACATGGTACTGGTTTGCGACGAACACGGGAATGCCTCGATCAAGTTCGCCATTTCGTTGACTGAGAACTTCCTGACAGTCTCGACTCGGATTGTCACGTCCAGCAGCTGTTCCGCAATGACACTTCCGTGCTTCGAGCCCGACTCGAGTTGGATCAGCTCCACAAGCACCGTCAGATACCACTCAAAGTTGGTGACATGCGTATACGAATCCTGCGAGCAGATCTCAATGACTTTCAGCAGCAACTCGTCGCGGTACAGACTGCCCTCGGCTCGCTCCATGTGACTCATAAGGCGATTCACGATTTCCATCAAATTTTTCTTGGAAACCATGCCGTAAAGCAGGTCAAGAGCGCGAAGGCGAATCGACTCGTCTTTGTCGTCGAGACACGCAAGAATCAAGTCTTTGTGAGCCTGCACACTCTTTGGGTGAGTCTTCAGGATCTTCGACATCGCCAGCAACCCAAGGTACTTCAAGTTCTGGTCCGAGTCTTCGATCAGAATTCTCAGCTTCTGCACGCAGAGCTGGATGGATGCGCTGTGGTTTGGCATGCCGCTGCTGATGCTGATAAGAACGGCGATCACTGTGTTGATGCACTCGTAGAGAAGACTCATCGCTGACGTGCTGTGGTTGGAAAAAAGAAGTTAGCGAATTTGTAGTGGTAACATTTCAGTGAACACATCAAGTCTCCAAGAGTGACTCGATATGCTACAGAAGCTAGTTTTAAACTTGCCTATGGATCAGGTTTGTTAGCGGCTCAATTAATTTCTTCCCTAATCGTGGCTCAATGGGGGTCAACGCACCAAACTACATGGAAAATAATTAAAACTTGAGAACAAAGCACTAAGTAAGAAGCAAGCAAGCTTGGGGGGCGATTAAACACCTTGAGATTATATCGACGAGAGGCTTCGTTAGCTTGATGCTCAACGAGGGACCTCCGTAAACCGCTAGGCTTGCGAACTTTGAATAAATTCGATGAAAGTGTTATCCAATGATGGTTTCAAGTCACTGGCACCGTCTCAACTCACCAGTTTAATGATTTTGATCAGCATCCAGTTGTTGGTGGACGTTGTCATCAACTTGAAGAAGATCGGAGCGAGGGAGAGATAATTTTTCGGGTTCTTTCGAGCCAGCTCGCAGATGACATTAACTGCAGCCGATTGCACGCCGGGGTCCGGATCTTCAAGCTTCTCTTTGAGCTTTGGGAAGGCCGGCCGGAGCGCTTCTGGGTAATTGAGGAACACTTTATACATCATTAGGACGGCTTTCATGCGGAGATACGGCTTAGTAGAGCTCATCAGTGTCATTATGTCGTTTGCGAGGTCTCGAGAGAGATCGGACGAGATGAAACAGCTTAATCCACTCAGCGCGACACCGGCGTCGTATTGATTTGTTGAGCTGAGGTCCTTGCGGATCATGTTGGTTGTCAACATCAGCAGCTAAAAATAGACCAGTTAATTTAGGTCATCGATCATTTAAACCGTGACTCACATCTGTGCCTGGATGGAAGCTCTGACTGGCAGCCAAATAACCAACCCGTTTGCATGTGAACTTGGTCGAACTCATCACTTCGATTATATTGAAACCCGCCCACGATATGTCGTAGCCGCACATTTGAAGCTGAAACAGAATTTTCCCTTTCGTTATCAAAACAACAACAACAAAGAAGTTTTTATCAATGAAATTCGACTCACGTAAGTTAATTTGGCGACGGCATTGCACTTGATATTGATGTTATCGATGCGTAGCTCTTGCTTGATCTCTTCGAGACACTGAGCAATGTAATTCGCCTGCGAACACAAAGAAAGCGAAATTATGTTAAGAAAAGTGCTGATGTGGACGGATGATCCGGATGGAAAAGTTGAGTGAAAAGATCTGCAGTCACTCTGGCCCGCTTGCATCACCTCATTGTCCTTGTTGTTCCTCAGTCCGCGGACCAGGTCAGTCAGGTTCTTGTCGAACAGCCGCTGGAAGTTTCCCTTCACTTGTTTCAGGTTCAGCGACATTTTTCAGCGCAGATTAAACTAATTTCTCTTATTTCACTTTTTTCCTCAATTGCACAATTGACAGACGAGGCAGTCTGTGCTACACAAAAAAGTCCGGGTTACAGCAAGCACTCGAAGGCTGCATTTACATTCTTTAGAAAACTAGAAAGCTATGGTTCAGTGAAAATATGGTCGGAGTTATTCTGTGTCTGCTTTGAATTTCACTTGTGATTTTGAACTTCAAGGGTTGGCGACGATGTTAGGAAAAACTTTCTGCAAGGTCTTCGTCCCTAAGTTTTGAACTTTACAGAGATAAATTCAACCTAGAAGTGGAGTTGCTTGCACTGCTAGAGCCACTGTAAAGCACTAAGAACTCTTAAAGCTTGAAGATCTTTTTTCTAAACTAGATCAAGTTCAAATCAATCACAAGTGAACACACAAGATCCACTTCAACGCTTCCTAACAACCAAACTCCTTCGCGTCTATAACAAAGTAATCTCGAAACTCACAAAACTCTGCTCTGTGCAAATATTGAAGAAAAAACTCCGATTGAGCAATCCACAGGCGTTAACAAGCAATTTAGATGTAAGCATCGAGCCTTGAAACAGTCGAGTGAAGCATTCAAGAACCCAAAATGAGTGAACACAAAGCGAAAGAAGAGAAATTCGTTCTCGAAACTGGTAAACTCGATTTTCGTCATCGATTTTTGTTATTGATTTTTGTTTTGTCTTGAAGAAAACTTTGAAATGCTGAAGGCATTGTACGAGTTCACGGCTGTGTACCCAAAAACTATCAGGTATCACTCGTTGCCACTTCCCAGTAAGCCAAGTTAATCCCCTTAATTACTTTCAGTTTCGAAGAAGGCGAAATGTTTTTGCTCCACCAAACTTCGGCGAGGCAGCGGAACTGGTGGCAGGTTGTGAACGAGCGAGGCAGCATCGGATTTGTCCCGTCAAATTACGTGGAGAAGCTCAAAGTAAGTTGCCACCCTTGGAAAATCGATAAATTTTCGATCGCTCAACTGGAGCTGTCGTCGAATTGTGTCGCAATTGCCCTAATTTCATTATCTCCACTCGTGTCGCTCACATTTTAGGTTGAACCACCGTTTCTTCTAGAGTTTCTGGAGACTGTCATCGAGAACTCGAAGCGTGCAGATGAACCAGACAATCAACTTATTTCGAATCTCCTTGAAAAGAAGTCAAACTTGGAGAAGATTATGTCAGGGCAGATTGAACAACTGCCCGAAGCGGCTCCACCAGCTCGAGAAAAGCGCCACAAGTCTCCAAAACCCAATGGCTCGGTCAAACACGCCCCAGACGACTACCCAAGAGAAGAAGAACCAACGCCTAAAGAAGTGAAAGTGAAGCACAAAAGTAACAAGCACGAACCAGCCAAGAAATCCATGTCGACTTCGTGCGTCGCTGAAACGAAACCACCGCAATTGATTCAAGAAAGCCCCAGCATGAGTGTGTTGACCTCGAAACTCGATGACATCTCGCTGGCATCACCAAGCAATGCAGACACCAGCCTTCTGTCGGAGATCTCGTCGGGAGGGACCACTACGACCACAATAACGATCACCAGTACAACTGATGACGCGACAATCATCACAAAGGACTTCGAGGATGAAGAAATCCCTGATGTTCCGGACGTCGTTCCTGAGCTGAAGAGTGAAAAGTCGGATGGAAGCTCAAGCGCTGACAAAGCGGTCGCTTATGGTGGCTGCAAGAAACCCGAATCGCATCGAGACATCATCGTTGAAGAACAAGACGTCTACCAGATCGTCGAGTCGATCAGAAAATGCACAAACTTGAGTCACGAGCTGTCACAGCTGGCACTCCGTGTCGTTATCAGTGAAATGGAGGCGTTATTGCCGGAGACGGGAAAATATCTCGAGGCCATTGCTGTTCACTTGACGGCGCCGCTCACGGTTCCTGACAATCTGCTAGGTGACACGCACGACGCACAAAGGTTGCGAAACCTGTTCTCGGAACTGGCCGACGCCAAGAACGACTCGGAACAGCGCAGTTGGATGCTTCACGAAGACGAAGCCGACATAATCAACTATCTGACCGAGTTAATAAGGATTCTCGTCGACGCCGACCCCAAAATCTGCCGCTACGAGATGTCGTGCGACGCTTACAATTCAGTGAATAATTTGGTGCTGTACTATCAGATGGAATCGCGTTGGAACATCCGCAAACTTCTGTTGCGCGCTTTTAAGGCGATGTGCTTGCTGGACGTGACTTGCGTCGACATTCTCATCAGCTCAGTGCTCCCGCTCGAGCTCGTTCAAGACATGCTGGCGAACCCGGATAACTTGGAGAAGCTCAGTGAACTGTCCGTCATGTTAATTATGATCTTTAGTGCTGGCCATAAAATGCCGACCGCGAACTTCGACCATCAGTTCATGAAGAGCGAATTTGTGCTGTTCATGCTGAATCTGATCGAGAATCCGCTGGAAGACGATCAGACAGAGTTCCTGTCGGACGTTATGATCAACTTGCTACTGGCGTACAACCTTCAGTTCGACAACTTTGCGGAGAACACAATTCTCGAGACGATGCAACAAGTGAAGGCGTCGAAATCGTTCACGGAGAAAATTTTGCTTCTCATCAATCGAGAAGGTGTGGTTGCACAGTTTGTACGAAGGAAAAATTCAAATTTTTATTATTTTTTCAGAGGATCCGGTGTTTGTTTTAAAGCACACGAAGCCGCTAGTCAACTCAGTGTTGAAGATGCTAGTGGACTTGTTCAGCACCCCCGAGACGACTTTGCTGTTCTACACGAATGACGTCAAGGTGTTGATTGACATTCTAGTTCGTCAACTGTCGGATTTGTCAGCTGGGGACTTGGTAAGCATGACACGAAACTTGTTTAAAGGAAGATGACAGCTTACATTTGACTATTTCAAACCTTCAACAGCTTCGTAAATGGTATCTCGAATTGTGCCGACGAATTTTGCGCAACACCAACTACGCCGAACATCAACATCGAGCCCTGGACTTGATGAAGATCTTCACTCGAATCTTCTGCGAAGAGACGGTTGAGTCTGCTGGCGACCAGCAAATTGTCCGCGAGATCTCGAACGAATTTCCGCACATCTTCAAGGCATAAACTGGGATCGGAAGAAGCTGGTAATTTACACGATCGACTTTTACGACACTGGAAAGTATTATTTTGGATCATCGTAAGTAGAGTAGCGACGAAGGCC
This sequence comes from Belgica antarctica, assembly GCA_000775305.1. Taxonomy (NCBI): domain Eukaryota; kingdom Metazoa; phylum Arthropoda; class Insecta; order Diptera; family Chironomidae; genus Belgica; species Belgica antarctica. The sequence continues at coordinate 14,857 of JPYR01000873.1, read as the reverse complement.
CTGTTAGGGGCCGGATGCCAAATTTATTTAAGAAAAACTTTCTTTAAGTCTACTAAGCACATTTTAGCAACTTTGACTCAAATTTTGAGACTCAGACAGGATAGAATTTACCCGTAAGCAGTGTCATGGCACGGCTCAAAGTCACATCCAGACAGAAAAAGCCTTTTAACGAGCTCAACTTGACAGGAGATTGACTCGACTGCATTCAATAGCAATTTATAATGATCATTAAACTTTCCGAACGAGATATTAACGCCACTTGGTTCCTTGATCAGCGTTTCAGTGAAATTCCAAATTGAGAAGAAAAGTTCAAAGTTTGAAGCGAGATGTTCTAAAGAACTCTCGTTTGGATGTTAAGAAAGTTAGAACGGCATTGAGAATTAAAAGTGGCAATGAAGATTTTAGAAAAACGAAGGACAAAGCTTTAAAAGCTTCCGTAAAACGACGAAAAATTGAAGCTTTACTCTGAAGAACCGCCAAAAAATTAAATTCCTCGAAAATAGTCACAGAAAGTCAAACTTTTACTTCAGATGCCAAAGATATTTTAACTCAACAAATTGTTATTTGCATTTTAAACGCTTACTCAACGCGTGGTGTCATTCACACAACTGGAAGCTTAATTCCCGGTGGCTCATAGCCCGATCCATGTCACTTCACAGTCAAAACTTGCGGATTTAAAGCTTTCAACCGTTTCTTTTGTTGAAGATGCTTGATGAGAATGTTAAGTGCTTACTAAAGACATAATTTGCCTGGTAAGCGCTAAGAATAGGTTTAGAATCCGCTCTGTTCCTATCAGTGTTCCTGCAATCTACAAAATAACATGAAACAGCTTTCCGATCCTCTGCAAGCTTTAAAACCTCACTCAGCACCGTCCTCGATCGCTTAAGCCCAGCTCAACATCACAAAACCCCGCAACATTCCAAATTGTCGCGTAGCTTGTGAATGACCCACCAAAAAAAAAGTTTTAATTGAATGTTTAAAGATAGTAGAAGTGAAACTGTTTACTTATTTTGCGAATTTTACGAAAAGTTAATTATTGACGATGCATTTCTGAGCATACACCATGTTCTGACTTATCCAAAACAAAAACTTTGTTGCGCAATCGAAGAACTTACTAATAAAGAATTGAATTCAAGCAATTAATTTAAATTTATTTTGATTTCAAGTTTCAGGCTCGCTTTCTGAGTCGGGCAGTGACGGCACCAAATTGTACTCGATGATGGCCGAAGCTTCCTCGTCTTCAGTTTTCATCATGATCTGGATTTTCAGAGTTCCATTGACGTGAGTCTCTAGCGAGATCTTCGAGGCATGAGGCAGCCCCTTCATCAGGGCTTTAAAATATTTGAACTTGTAAATGTATTTCGAGTTCTCGGTGACTTCGTATTTCGCAAAGGATTCACTGTCGCTTTTGATTTTAGCGATGCAGCCCATTTGGATGCAGCCGATCGCCTTCAAACTCATTCGAGTCTTCGTGATTTTGAGCTCGATCTCGTCGATGCTTTTGTCGAAATCGTTGAGAATTCCCAGGAAGTCTGCGCTGTTGAGAATCGAGGAGTTCATCAAGTGCGGGTTGTTGATACTGAAGTCGATTGGATCGATACTGTGCATGGTTTTAATGTAGTATTCCGTGACGATGTCTCCTGCGTGGTCATCTTTGTCTTCGCCATCTCCGAAATCATTTTTGAGATTTCCTTTGAAGGCTGGTGGGTCGCCCGAGTCTGTCTGCTTGACTGCGAAGACGAGTCTGTTCTCGGTGTGGTAATAAGTGATGTTCATGCTGCCCAAGTCGTTGTCTAGATAAGCCGTCAGCAGGTCGGTGAAAGAATTCAAGCTGACACCGAACGAGGCCGACTCTTCTCCGTCATCCAATCTCAAGTGGTAGTTGCTGAAGAACTCCATCTTGAGACAGGCGGTGGCCTGAAAGCTCTTGGACTCCTCGGCGATGTATTTGATGCCGCAATCCCAGATCTGGAATTCGTTGTTGTTGATAAAGTTCATCGCCTTGACGATGTTAACAAAGAGTTTGATGTGTTTTGACTTGAGAGTAGCTGCAAAGGTGATGTTTTTGGCTGAGCATTTCTCAATGTCGATTGTTTCCTTGGACTTGCTTTTCATGATTAGAACTTGATGTGTTTCAAAGCCTTGTGAAATTCTTCGTGAGATGTCTCAACGATCGTCACTTTTCCAAGAGCTTTAGCGATACGACAAGCGAGGTAATGCTTGCAGATGTACTGTTCACCTGTTAGAACTTGGTTATTGAAGAATCTGCAGTTGCAAACCGGAATCAAAGGGAACAGCAGGTGGATCGTCGCCTTCTCGCCGGGAACTTCGAACAGTTCACGTCCGGTCTGCTCCGATCGAAGGAGTTTGATCTCGTTGTTGTCGATATAATCCAAAGCCCGATCGACTACTTCGTCCAGTATGTCGCTCAGGGCAAGAATCTCGTCAAGAATCACTGAAATCAGAATAGTTTGTTTTGAAAGTTTCGAGCTTCAAGAAAGTTTTCTTACAATTTTCAGCTTCTTCCGGGTTCTGCTCGCCGATTTCTTCGATTCGTTGCAGTAGATCCTCGACCGATTCCTTGAAAATCACTGCGTTCCTTTGTCTCACGTCTGCTGTTTCGCCTCCCATGGAATGTTTTCAACGAATTCTTGGTCTGAACTTTTCGCCGCTACAAGTTGCAATAACTTTGCAACTCGAAAAAGCGAAAGCGCTTTCAGGGTCGGCAAAATAAATTTTCTTTTTCTCCCAACCCTGTTTCTAACAATCGTTTCTGACGTGGAGTAACAACAAAATTCCACGAAATTCCGGCAAAAACTACTACCTCTTAAACTATGGGCTCCGCTGATCTCGAATAAGTGCACATCGACACGTAACAGTGCTCTACATGAACTGCATAAGTTCCAGCCTCAAAACAGTGAATTAAACGTCAAAACGAAGCGTGAAAAAGTTTCCATCGGAAATCAACAAAAGTTTTCATCGATTTCAATAAACGCCGACAAAATGAGCGCAACAGTGAAGCCGGTGACGTCGTTCAGGATGAACTTCGACAAGCAAGAGAGTCTGGTAAAGCTCGGCATCTTGGTTCTCGCCGCCATCCTTTGTAAGTCAATTTTTCACTCGTAATGGGCGTATTTTAGTGGTTAATTCCCAATTTCAGCCTTTTCAACCCGATTGTTCTCGGTTCTCCGCTTTGAAAGCGTCATCCACGAGTTTGATCCGTATTTCAACTACCGAACCACCAAGTTTCTGACCGAGAAGGGTTTTTACAACTTCCACAACTGGTGAGTGAAAAGCGACCCGGCATTTTATCTCGACGTTCATTGTGTCTGGTTCTAGGTTCGATGAGATGGCTTGGTATCCTCTAGGCCGTATAATCGGTGGTACGATATATCCCGGCCTGATGGTCACTTCAGCCACGCTCTACAGAGTCCTGTGGCTGCTCAACATCACCATCGACATCCGAAACATTTGCGTGTTCCTCGCACCGCTCTTCTCGTCTTTCACAACAATTGTTACCTACCTCCTCACCAAAGAGATTCACTCAACTGGCGCTGGTCTCGTTGCAGCTGCGATGATCTCCATTGTTCCAGGCTACATTTCTCGCTCAGTCGCCGGCTCGTATGACAACGAAGGCATTGCAATCTTCGCAATGTTGCTGACCTACTACATGTGGATTAAGTCAGTGAAGACGGGAACGATCTATTGGTCGACCCTCACAAGTCTGGCCTACTTCTACATGGTGTCATCGTGGGGTGGCTACGTTTTCCTTATCAACTTGATTCCACTCCACGTTCTGGCTCTGATGGGCACTGGAAGGTTCTCGCACCGTCTTTACGTTGCCTATAGCACGGTGTACTGCATCGGAACGATCCTGTCAATGCAGATCTCGTTCGTGGGATTCCAACCAGTCCAGTCGTCAGAACATATGCTGGCATTTGGAGTCTTCGGGCTGTGCCAGTTGCATGCTTTGGTGGACTTTGTCAGATCAAAGTTGTCCAAGGAACAGTTTGAAGTTCTGTTCAAGTCGCTGGTCATCACCATTCTGTCAATCGCAGTGGGATTTGCAGCGATTCTCACGTTGTCAGGCAAAGTTTCGCCATGGACTGGACGTTTCTACTCGCTTCTTGATCCGTCGTACGCCAAGAACCACATTCCAATCATTGCATCAGTGTCCGAGCATCAGCCGACCAGCTGGAGTTCGTTCTACTTCGATTTGCAGATCCTTGTGTTCCTGTTCCCAGCTGGCCTGTACTTCTGCTTCGATAAACTCACCGACTCCAACATTTTCATCATCCTCTACGGCATCACCAGCATCTACTTCGCCGGTGTCATGGTTCGTCTCATGTTAGTGCTTGCACCAGTCATGTGTATTCTGTCAGGCATCGCCGTGTCGCATTTACTTACCAAGTACATCAAGAATGTTGACACTACAGTGACTGCGCCGGTGGTCACCGAAACCACCACAAAGCACACCCGCCAAGAACCGTCCAAAAAGTCAAAGAAGCACGATTCACAACACAAAGGTGTCAAGAATGAGATTGCAATCGGATTTGTCGTGCTGATGACCTTCATGCTGATAACTTACACATTCCACTGCACTTGGGTAACCTCGGAAGCTTATTCATCGCCAAGCATCGTTCTCAGCGCGAGAAGCCATGACGGCAGCCGAATCATATTCGACGACTTCCGCGAAGCATATTACTGGCTGAAAATGAACACTGCTGAGGTGAGTTCACGACAAAATCGTAATAAAACCTGAAACTTTTACAAATGATGACCAGAATTGATAGTTGATAGATCCGTCAGGAGAATCGCTGGTGTCTTCGCGGTGCTGACGGCTGTTTAACCATCGGTTGAGTTCCCTAAGGGTAGAATTCCTGATGCTTTCAACCGACAGCACCGAACCGATGGCCAGCATTACTTCGGGATCATGAAATTTATAAGCACTTTGATCTCTGATAAAATCTTTCATTAACTGAAAACAGTCATAATAAGCAAAAAGTTCTAACAAAAAATCTTTTCCGACTTCATAGGACGCTCGGATAATGTCTTGGTGGGATTACGGCTACCAGATAACAGCGATGGCGAATCGGACGATCCTAGTCGACAACAACACTTGGAACAACACACATATCTCGCGAGTCGGCCAGGCCATGGCGTCGACCGAGGACAAAGCGTACGAGATCATGCGCGAGTTGGATGTCAATTACGTGCTGGTGATTTTCGGTGGTCTCACCGGCTACTCGTCCGACGATATCAACAAGTTCTTGTGGATGGTGCGAATCGGTGGGTCGACCGATCGCGGTGAACACATCAAGGAACAAGATTACTACTCGTCGAACGGCGACTTCCGTATCGACAAAGAAGGATCGCCGACGCTGCTTAACTGTCTGATGTACAAGCTTTGCTACTATCGCTTCGGGCAAGTGTACACCGAAGCCGGCAAGCCAACCGGATACGACCGAGTGCGTGGAGCTGAGATCGGAAACAAAGATTTCGAGCTCGAAACGCTGCAAGAAGTCTACACAACCGAGCACTGGCTGGTGAGAATCTACAAAGTGAAAGATCTCGAGAACCGCGGCCTGTAAGCTGCGCAGCCAAGGCGGTGTAACATGAGATTTTACCAGTCATTCCTCCTTCTTAATATTAAACGCCCATTTTTAAGTTTGTTTGAGCTTCCGGGGAGCTTTCGCAATAAATCTCAAACACGAGAAAGCTCCACGAGAAGCATGAATGATTAACAATGACAAGTAACACACTATCCGTATTCCAATCGAATCCAGTAATTACACTCACGAACAATAGAAGAACCTCCGTTCTGCTTTCTTTTTATATCAGCTAAACATGAAAAATCTTAAAACTTCTTAATTTTGTGTTAAGCGAAAAGTTTTCGAACAAAATATAATAAAAATTGAAAAATAATTGAGCTGACTTGTGAACTCGTCGTTCCGAAAATTGCAGCCTTGGGAAAGCTAACAAACTGGAAATCTTCCTTGGAACATCTTTGACTGACACTTGAGATTGCATTTAAGTGAAGCCTCGACACGATAAGTAGTCTTGCGATGCTGGAAACCAAAATGTACATCATCAATTCACACGTCTGAAGCATCGTCCTGGAAAAGCTTTGGTGCTGATTGAGATTCCATAAGTCAAAATGATTTCATAGAGAAGCCAAATCGGAGAAAAACTCGACAGATTTTGTCTACGTTAACAAGAATTCATCAGTCATGGCTTGTTATCCTTACTCTCGATACGCTCGAAGGGAGAAATGATGAGTCGTTTGTGTGTGGAAAGGAGAAAAAGACGAAAAGACGAGGAAAGAGTCGTGCAGTGAATGCGAAATTTTCACTTTCCCCAAAAGTTCATGTCGAGTGTGCTGAATTTACCTTTGAAAAGCAAAGAAATCCTGAAGCTCAAACTAAATGCCGAAGCATAAAAGATGCGACCACTCGAAGAGAAGCAACTCGAATGTCATGTGGAAAGCAAAATCACGAAAAAAATTGATTGAATGAAAATGTAGAAATGTTGATGATGGGAAACGTGCTTGAGGAACTTGCTTTTTTGATGGACGTTTTGGCAAAAACTTGGAGAGTTGCAACTCAATAGCTCTGGTGAACACGGCACAGATAGCAGTGTGTAGGATGAACGTAGCTTGTTCAAGCAAAACCAAATTTCCATGAAAATAAATTTGAAAATTCTCAAAACAGCGTGTGAACAGCCAGGTGGTGGCCGACTTCCATAGCAAAATAGTTTTTGACTTTTGTGGTAAACAAGTAAATCATTCAACTTTATCTTTCTGTTGGTTTTAATTTTTTCTACAATTTTAAGTCAAACTTCTCTGCCTCATAGCTGGCAAAATTGCAAACGTAGATATTGAGGCTAGCACAATCTGTGAAGATTAGCAACAAATTCACTTTGAAGTTGAAATCACTTCATTGAAAGATGCAAAGTTGACCGGCTTAACAACTCCGTCAAATCCTTTCATGTTCTGGGTCATGTTCAGCACCATTGCTAGATCCTTGCACTGACGCGGTGTCATGTTGTTCCACTTCAGTCCAAACAGTGCCGCTAACAACTTTTCGATGCGATGTTCGACTCGACTTCGCATCCAACAGTTCAAGAGAAGTTTGAACAGAAACATTTGCACCGCGACAAGAGCTGACGCAGTAATTCTGTCGGATACGATTTTTTCGATCAGTTTCAATAACTTTCCAATAATTAAACTCACTGAAAGCAGAAGCAGGTTCACTTAGCGAACTTAAAGTATGGAATCCCGTTTATAGTAAACATAGAGTGCAGATAAAAATGCCAGCCCGAAGTGATTCAAGTGTATGACACTTAAAATAAAAATAGGAAAATTTCAAATTAGGAACATTTAAACATTTTGTCACTTTCAACTGATTTTTTCTCGACTTCAGGATGAACAAAGCGTCTAAACAAAGGTTGAGAAAATTTCCTAACGCATTTTGCGGGGTACTTTCTATCATTTTCACTGTTCTGTCACTATTTTTTAAGTTAAATGAACGTAATCGAAGCTTTTTGTTGGCCAAGAGTTACATAGGAAAAAAAAATCAGTAATCATTCATTTAATACTTCATGAATCTTTTTAAAAAGGCGGAATTTTAAGGTTCAAATCGAGTGTGTTCATGAAAATTTGTTCTCAAGTAATATATTGACTTGAATGAAAGTCTGTGAAGACAAATCACGCTCAACTTTTTCCTCAAAGTGACGGTATCGGGTATCGTGTACTCTTACCCTAATTCAATAATATTTTATAATCACGCGACTGAAGGCTACACTCTTAACTTTAAACACTCTAGCATGCCAGTGAAAAAAAAATTGTATTTGTCCCTGCAGTGCCGTACGTAAAGTTCCAAATCTAAATAGTTTTCAAATTCCAATCACAGTGCGTGCAGTCATGTGTTGGAAGATCAAACAAAACTCTCGGTTTGGAATTTTAACTTCTGCAAAATGATTTTCAATCGCTTACGTGGTGTTTGAAATATTTTTCAGCTTTTATTTCCAATTTTTCGTGCAAAACATTTTTAACTCGAGTTCAGAATTTTCCATGAAAACTGTTTGAATTTATGAATGTGTTTCCGCGTCGAACGATGAGCTTTTCGACGGGTTTGTTTACACATCAAACAAAACAGCAATCAATTGGAATCCAGTGAACCACACTGGGCATCGACTGTGCTTAAATTTATTTTGGCGTTGAAACAAATGATGAATGTAAAGCAAACTTAACTGATTGATGACACTGCAGTTGCTAAATTTTCATTGCTTTTCATGTTGCTACATTTATTAGTTAATTAACATGATTCAATTAAGATTCCCTGAAGTCCATCTGATAGGCTGCAATTAATGTACGGTATCATTTTAGGTAACTTTGAGTTGATGATGAATTATGACAGATTGCAGACCCTCTGATGTCAGTGTTTAGTTGGGTGCGGAACTTGAAGCAACGCAAAAATTAATTTATAAGCTTCTCGTGTTTACTTCACAATATATTTTCTACCAAAATTTGAACGTAATTGAAACTAATGTGGATAAGAAGGATTTGAATTATTTACGACTTGAAATTCTTAGTGTTCTCTCCCACATGCTAAGGCACTCCAGGAAATAAATTGCACCAACTGCAGCTAAACTTATACGAAGCGGTGCAAACAAAGATTTCCACGAGTAACGCTTGAAGAAAGAAAAAAAAATCTTCAGTTGGAAGCAATCGAACAATTCCTTATTTAAACATCATCTGAGTTCGATGGATTGCACTCATCAGTTTGTGAAAAAACACAGAACTCTCGTTGGGATTAGGTCGAGCTTTGAATTGTCTCAATATTGTTGCACAACAATATCAAGTGACATTGATGACACATTTGTTGTGTAGAATGCAGTGAATGTGACACAAAATGTTTAAGCGTGTGGCATGAAGTGTAGTGTGACAAGAAAAATTGGTCGCAGTGGCATCATTATATTTGTGACGTTGAAATTTATGTAGCATTGCTTTATGCTTGATAAAGATCAGCGCTTGAGAGGACATAAATTCAAGAAATTCAGAGATCTAAGGAAAAAAAGTCTCAATGAAACAAAATCTCAAGACGTATTTTGCGCAAAATCCTTCTCAAGTATTTTTCCAGCACGGAAATCCTTTCATTAAAACAACTTCAAATTCGAATCGTTTTCTTTTCAGTTCTTAACTTTTATTCCAACGATGCGTTTTATGCTAAACAGAGTTGAGAGATAAAAAGGCAAAAAGGAAATGAGAAAAAAAAATCATTTGAGCATTTTATTTAACAAAGTGTCTGTTTCATGTCACTGTTCACAGATCTTTAGTTTGCTACATATCTTAAGTGACGTCATGGAAGAATATTTTCTGGTTAACCTTTCCCAATTTAAAAACGTTTTTCCGGCTTTAATTATTCATCTCAACTTGTCAAAAATTTCGAGACCGTCATTTATCAACAAATCTCTCGCATGCAAAGTTTTTCATCTTCTCTTTCTTATCTTCATTTGAGCGTCTTTAAAACACTGAAAAAAGCAAGAATTCGGCTTTCGAGCGTTTCACTGATGATTGATGAATCAAAGTGCGATGGGAGAAAATTATCTCACAAAAATCTTCTCCGCACTCTCAACGGAAAGTTCTTTTACACTCTGCGATTTTAAAAGAACAAGAAAGCAAACGAGAAGTGATTGATAATGTTTAAAGCGCTTTAAGCTAAATAATTCATAATGTTTGTTCCTCGTTGTTCTTTCGCAACAGTTTCCAAGCCGAACCAAACCGTCATTTTTTATTGGTTGCGTGTGAATGGGGCTGGGGGAAGGTTTCCCAAAGACCACCGAGTGAAGAAGATTGATAAGAAAAACGTTTTCTTTTTCGTCATTTCCAAAGCAATGAAATTAATTTAAAATCGTTTTAAAGCCAAATAAACTCGCCCGCCGTAAAACGAGGGTTCAAATTGCATAATTAAATATTTCTTGAAATTTCCGAAAACTTTTCCAAGTCTTAAAAGGGGACGAAAAGGATTTTTCTTCTTTTCGCCGTGCTTTGAAATTAATTTGCGTTCAAAATTCTTCACTCATTCGAGAAAAGGGGAGAAAATCAGATGCTGGGGGTGGATTCACAGTGGTGTAAACTGAAATTTTAAAGGATAGACAACGAAATTGAAAACTATAAAAATTAAGTTTTCCTGACTTGTATCAATGTTGACCAGATGAAAGTTTGATATTTGTTCAACATTTTAATTTCATTCCTGGCCATTCCAACTACTGTAAAAAACATAACTTGCAAACGCCCATAAAATAAACTTCAAGCGTTGGTGAAAAATTCTGAATTCTGATGAAATTGCCCCGGTTGTCATAAACCGCGGAAGGTTAATGATCGACCAAAGAAGTGGAAAACGTAGCTCAAAAGCTTGTCGTTCCGTTGCACTTTACATGAATACCTGCCATTAAAAACCGTAATTAAAATATTCTCGTAATTGAGTATTACGGATTAATCTGTTCCAGGACTACCTGGACGTTAAAATGAATTTATGATAAATCAAAGGCGCGATTGCAATTAGTCTCCAAGCCTTAATTGGCGTTTATTCAACGGTAATCAACTGATAAATAACGGCGGAACAGGTGTGGTTTTAATCAGGCTGTAATTTATTTATTTTTCAGATTTTGTGGGGATTTGAGTTGGGTTTGGTTTTTAAAACTTGTCAGCTTTCCAGTTAATTTAGCTCTAAAATGAATAAAATTTTAAACATTGATTAACTTCATTCATCACTTCTGAACCCATCCCAAGCGATAAATATTTTATGCGCTCCAATTTAACATTTCATTTCGCTCGACGTCTTTTTCCCAACGTTGGCACACCGATAAACTGAAGTGAAAACTCGAAATCTGTGTCACCAAATCAACCCGAAATCGATTGTCACATTTATCGACAACTTTTTATGGGAAGCTATCAAGATAGCAAAACAAAAAAGCCAAACATAGTTGTGCTTCGCACTATAAGCTAACATTTTTATCGTCATAAAAAGTCAAAACAATAGCACCAACATCGAACGATGATGTTCAAGGGTTGTTGCTAAGGGAAGTGAAAGAAATAATCAGATTGTTGGAACATTTCTTTTACCGCCATCACAACGTGTATTTGAGGTTTTATAACTAAATTTTTTAAGACTCTCTCGGGATGATTACGTCGTAAAGTAAATAAGAAACAATTTCCATTCATTCAAATATTAGCTCAATGCGGAGAAAAAGTGAGCGAGAAAACTTAAGCTGTTCAGTTTGCGAAAGGGTTTGCTTGTTGTTTTCAATTATCATAAAGTCACACTTGGTGCTAGCAAAACGAATAAAAAATGGAAATCCAATTTCTGATGCGATAAACACGTATCATAAACACTGCAAGATTGGAATGTCACTCTCGACTCAATTCTAGCTCGCTTCGGGTTTTTTTCGGAAGCTTATAATAATTTGAATGGAATTTCAATTTTCCGCTTTTGTTCCATTCCCCCGCGACGTTCTTGTTGCTGTTTGGAACAAAGATCGTGAGTCGAGGCGTGCGGGGTGAACGGAAGACGAAATTCTATCTGTTTAAGTAGAGATAAGAAGAGTCTTTGGTTGTGTCGTTGCCAATTTATGAAATTTTTGCTACTCAAGATGTACCCAGAGGGCAATTTGAGCGTCTCCGTCTCAAGGAACTGTTGAGCGGTGGCGGAGAAAAGGAAGAAAATGTAAATAAGTAAATAAATAATAAGATGCACAGTATTTACCATTTTCACCAGCTCTTGAAGAGTCTGCCGGAATAAAGAATGGATCTGAAGGAAAGGATCAAGCCTCGGGGAATACTTTCGCTTTTTCTGTAAGTAATTCTTCTTCTTCGGCACATTATGCGGATGTTTTCCTAACTCATGTATGAAAATAACATAAGAAGCGAACTGTCAGGATATGGAAATTGGGAAAAGGGCGGAGAAAGCGGAAACATATTATTGAAATTTTTGCGGACGACCTCACAATGTTTGTAGCTTGAAGACTTATCTGTCTTGTCGTCGTGTTCTCGTGCACACAGGAAATAATTACAATATTATTTTGACATGAAGAGTTTTTTGAGCTTTCTGTGTGCACGCTACGGATTGTGATTTATCTGTTTTGCATATAAATTGAAATATGGTTGCAAAGTTGAATAATGAGGTGACAACGAAGCATAAACTTCAAATGATTTATACTTGCGATGAGCTTCCGCCAATGCCTTATGGCGTAAATTATTTGTGCAAGATTCAAAGTAATAAGTAATAAATTTTAGTATGCAACTCCTGTTTCAAGCATAGGTTGAATTTAGACTTTTTTTAAACTCTAAAGCTAAAGTCTAAAGTTGAAGTTGACTTTCGAAATTAACCTCTGGTTTCAAGTTTACCAATTAGCCAACTTTGTTTTCGGTTGATTTAAAAATAACAAAACAATTCGGACTCGTTTTAAATTTATCAATAGCGTTGCATTTTTTTAAAAATACTTCTAGCGTCACATAGTTTAAAGACGTTCACAAGTTTTTAGACACTAAAAACTTCCATTTAACTCGTGGCATAAGAAATTTTTCAGTCTTGCCAAGTCACCAGAAACACAATCCCGAGACATTTCAACTCGTAAACTTTCCTGTTCCGATTAATTTATCACTGCAACTTTTGCGTTTCAGCTTTGTCATTCAGATTAAATTAAAAGTTACGACTGCTTATCGCAAATCACTTGTTCTGAATTTGCATTTTAAATTAAATTAAATGCAACTTAGCATCTGACTTTGATTTGTCACCTTTCTAAAGTTGAAAAATGTATCGGGCTAGTCAGTGCCTTCTGGTTCAAAGGTTGGCAGAAATGAAGAACAAAGCTTAAAATGGAACAAAAAAGTGATTACAGGTCACACATTAAGGTCATAAAGGTTCTAATTTTGCGTAAAATTATTTTATCACTCGCTCAAGCCTTGCAACTATGTTTTTTTGCACTTTTAAACCTTCCAACTTTATTTAAAAAAAATTTAAACAGCATTCTACAGTGATATTAATTTCAAATCATCCCCTTACTAACAAAGACGCTTTTAAATTGCGCAAATGTCATTTCACTTCCAGCGCACAACTTGACAAATTGCATACGCAAATTGCCTTTGATAACAACTCCACCTTTCCCAGTGCCATGGATTCGCATCTCGAATCAGTCCAAGGAAACGAGTCAGTCAAAGATAAGTTAATGCGATGAAATTGTTCGAATGGAAGGAAAGCAGAGTGTAATCTCATGAGAAGCACCATATGGATTACGTTTTGTTTAAATCAAAAGTCAAACAGCATTACACAATTTATTATCCTGAATCTTTTATATTGTTTTCTGTGCTGCTTGCACGAGAAAATCTTTTCTCGTTCTCTCAAGCGACAAAAGTGCTGTGGCTTAAATGAAATGTGTAGCAAAGGACAATGAACACGAAAAGAAATATTATTCCAAATGTTGCGCAATACCAGGGCTGCAGGGATAAAGTGGCGAAAGGTGGAACACGTGTTGATGACAGTCACTGATTGACGCTGCAATTAAAAGTTTAAAAGTTAATTTGAAGTTGTCTCGAGATCTACTTTGGTGGTCATCCGACACTCCTGAATTGACCCTTTTGAAAAGTTGTGCAACACATTCAATTTATCCTTCTTATAAGCTCATAAACGCAAACAGCGTAAAAGAAAGAGAAATAATACATGTCCAAAAGTAAATCACATACACAAGGCTTCAGATTTTCCGTCCACATTCTTCTGACCAGCGTTGGTCCGACGAATGTGGCGTACCGAAATGTTAAGGTTCGCCCCATATAATTATGATAAATTGTTTCAATTAATTTTAGGATTCTTGTTTGTAAGACGATGACGACGAAGTACGTAAGGTTGCATGTTTTTGGTTCACCGTATGGCGCAGGATAGCAATAACAACAAGAAGAAGCATCAACGGTATCAGCACTGCAAGTAGCAAACATTAATTTTCCTTCATCCCCGACTTCAGTGTATGATGAAGTGGGATTTTCCTTCGTTATTTTATTTCATTTCTCGTTGAAATTGCAAAACGAAACGAGCTGTGACAAATTGGGAAAATCTCTGAAACGCTATCCGTTTGTTGTGTTTTCAGGGGTTCCAAGGGCGAATCAAGACGAGAATGTGAAGCAACATTTGGAAAATATTAATTTTTGTGTCGTCTCAACCAGACTGCACTGCATCTGCAATTGATTTTCTTTGTTTGTCAAAAGTCTCGGTTCAAAAGGTTTGAATGGAAGAAATTAACGAGAAGAATTAACGGTGGATCGGTTTTAATGGAGATTGACATGACACAAATCCACCCTCGCTTGCAAAAACGTGTCTAAATTCGGCTTTTGTGGTTGAAAATCAATTTCACCCTCCTTTCCCAAAAACAAATTAAATTGCAGAAATGTTTGTCACTGTATGAGAGGCAGGTGCATCGAACATATTTTCTAGTTAGAATAACTAAAGCGTATTTATATCAATTGTAAAAAGATTTATCGTCCCACACATTTCATGTTTGCTTTACCAATTGGCCAATAATGCGACATAAAATTTCATGGATGTCAAGGCTTAATATCAACGAACGTATTTTGTATCTTCATTGATTGTTCAGCAAAAATATGATGGCTTGTTAAAATGAATTTCTGCTTGCTTTATTTTCTCATTGGAGATTCATATTTGCAGCAT
>JPYR01000871.1:11236-21386 GCA_000775305.1 Belgica antarctica | reverse complement strand
TGTGGCTAGTGCTGAGTTTTCTCATTGCTGTAGCATGTGCAGATCCACTTCGTGAAGGAAGGATTTTCAATGGGCGCGATGCCAACGTCGGTGAAGCACCCTTCATGATTCAATTCCGCCAAATTGCAGTCGGAGAAACGTTTGCACAGCATTTCTGTGGAGGTGAAAGTGATTTCAGAGTGGTTTCGATTAAAATTCCAACTGCATAATTATTTTTAGGAGCGTTGGTGCACCCGAGATGGGTTGTCAGCGCCGCACATTGTTTCGCATGGAACTGGCAAGACCGATTCACAATCATCGCCACTGCAGCACAGCACAACTGGCGAGTCGAAAGTGATGACGAACAAACTCGTGACGTGGTCGAAATCACGAATCACCCGAGTTACGATAACATCAACAGGGTCATCAGTCCGTTTGACATCAGCGTCGTGGAAGTCGCTTCGGATTTCGTGTTGAACACTTTGGTTGCAACAATCGCACTGCCGCCGCTAGATTTCATCCACTCCGGTGACGTTCAAGCCTTCGGTTGGGGGTCAATGGTTCCCCAAGCTCCACCACAACTCCCTGACATTCTTCAAACTGCTACACTCGACGTCATCCCGTTCTCACAGTGCCTTGAAATCATGAACGCAATCTTCAATTTTGATCACCAACTCCATTTCACCGACCTCTGCACGGGCCCACTGAACGGGCGTCACGGAGTTTGCAACGCTGACTCAGGTGGCCCGATTGTGCAGTCAAACCCAACGACTGGCAATCTTGAACTTGTTGGAGTCGTCGCTTGGGGCGCAGGACCTTGCAACATGGCCAACTTCCCTTCAGTCTATGCCCGAGTTTCTGCTTTCGTCGATTTTATTAATGACATCATTACTTAAACATGTGGCGAATACGAAAATGAAAGCATGAACCGTAAATAAAATTCTGTTACAAATGGCTTTGTTAAGTTGCCCCGGAAGTTTGTTATCGATATCAGTAAAATTTATGATCACCGAGAGAAAAACCTTTCGGGTGAAGGTAAGAAAGACTAATTTTATTAGGCTGAAAGAACAAATTGCCGGAGATTACTGGAGGGTGGATTTGTATCGATTGTGCATGATGCGAAATATGTTCTGGCATCCGGATTTTCGTTTATTCTCTCGATTTTCATGAAAGTGAACTCAAATCTACCTTTCACCCCCGCCACAGCAGCCATCACATGTCGATTTCCTTTGTACGAACTCGAAAGTCGTTTCATCATCGTCGAAGATCCATAAATTATTCAGATTTGAGCTTTGCCGTCTTCAAAGCTTTTGTGTCGGCGGAGAACGGAAGCAATCGATGAAACGAAACTGTTTGACTCCAGGTCGATTGGCTTTGTTATCCATGAAATGTATTCGGCGATTGAATTTCGATTGGAATCATCGTGACATTGATATCGACGGCCGTTCAACGTTCAATTTTAATGAGTCGATGGCCATTCGAATCCACTCCCAGTCACTCGATTTCAATTGTCTCGAAAGTGAAGGTTTTTTGTTGAATGCAGCGTTGTGCAACTTTCAGCACACATTGATAAAATTAATTTAATTTTACACTTTGCAACTTTCTAATTGAACGAAAGCTTCCAAGAAGTCACAAAGTTGAGCATTCGTTCGGGCGATGCAGACAAAGTTTGTCGTCAGAGTTGCAAAGTAAAAATTCTTGAAGATTTTAATTGACACTGCAGACTTTCGTTTAACAAGCAATTATGACGATTTGATGAACCGAAAGTTGCAAAAAGTTATCGTATAACTTTGAAGGTTTCACCGCTTGAATTTTCGAAGGAAAACTTTTGGGAAATTCACGTCACACCAGGAAATTTTTGACGTCAATCGCTTTCGATATTCGCCTCCAACTGTTCCAAAGCGTTTCGCACGAAATTTTCAATTAAAAAGCAAGGTTGAGTCCCAATATTTGACCAGGCCATCACATCAAGCTGAATCTCGTTTTGCATTTGCCAGCGGAACTTCTGTCCCAAGCGCAATTCCGAAGAGTCGAAAGGATAAATAAAAACTTAAATCGAAATTTGTATTGGAAAAGTTTAATATTTCGTGACAAAAGTTTCTTGTATATTGCAGTTCAGTTCTTCCATTGTCCCGTTCTCGATCAATGCAAACAAAAACTTTTCAATTTACTTTCCAGCTCAAAGATTTTCCCATCACAAGCAAAAGCACTGGCGTGGAAGTTTTAACAAAGAAAAAATGAAATGGAATTATGATTCGATGACTCATGCCGAGCTTTCGGGCATCTGCAAGGCGGTGAGTTCTGCAAGCATAATGTCAAAGTTGTTCTCGTCATCGCTGTCTGCTTCTAAGTCACCAACGACTTCTTCTAGTCCGACTTCAAGCTGGCTTCCACTGATGCCTAGAGATTCATTTTGTGCTTCGGTGACGGCACAGAACGTGTCTGGTAGTTGCTTGAAGTCTGGGGAGTTGGTCTGTGAGAGAAAAAATGAACTGAAATGTATGCTTTCAAAAAGATGTTCGCATTAAACTCACAACAATGATGCTGAAGACGTCTCTCGCTAGCTTACGGATGATGAAAGCCTTGTCTTCGAACTCTTCCAAGTCGTTCTCGTTCAAGTTCCAGGCGCTGACGTTGCCGACGTAGCGAGTGACTTGATGAATTATTTTGACGACATCCTGAAGCTTGAACAACATGGTCACGTCCACTCTCGGCAAAATTCGGTGCTTCAAGTTGTCGAGAAGCTCAATAGCGCAATTGGGATCTGGATTATTCAGTCCAAGAGCCATTTTCAAGTGCACAGTGGTTTCGATCATATTGAATGCTGCTTCGAAGAGTTTGTTCTTGTCTGGATTGTTGATCATCTCAAGCTTGCTGTACATGTAGTTCTTCCAGTCGTCGATGGAGACGAGATTGTCATTGGAAGATTCCGGATCCGAGTCAATTTCTTGACAATTCTTGATAGCAGTTTGGCCGAGCTTGAGATCCATAGCGGCTGATCCAATAAACTGCTGAGCGGAAGCGTCGAGCCTCACTGAATGGGTCGCCAGGACTTCCATGCTGAACGGCGGTTGAGCCACCGAGTTTTTCAGCTGCTGGTCGGTGATTGCTTGGTTGGAAGGTTGAGGGTCCTTGATTTTGCCTTCTTTGATCGCAGCGTCAATTTCAACCCGGCTGAGCTTATTAACTTTGACGAAGCAGCTTTTTAATGCTTTTGAGTCCGAATCTAACTTGGCGCGCTTGCATTCGTAAGCCTCTATTTTGCTGTCATCGAGCCGTTTGGCTTTGACGCAGCATTTGTTTAAGTCCTGAAGCACAGTTCGATCGCTGACTTTACCGGACGCCTTAAGACGCTTCTGGTATTCAGCTTCGATGCCAGCGGCAGCGCGTTTGAATGCCGGTCTCTTCTTCATCAATGACTTCAAATTTCTTTTCTTTCGAGATTCCTCGTCGTAAGCTTCCAGGTTTGCAATTGAGCAGGCTCCATAGCTGTAGCTTTCATAGAACATCACTTTGACTTGATTGTTGTCGATGAAGTCGGTGACCTGTAGAAATAAAGCGGAAATTAAATTTTGAACGAAAGTTGTCTATGAAAATCTTACTTTTGCTGGCCAGTGCGGATATCCAACGATTTTGGCGTAGACGAGAGAGCCTTTTGCGAACATCCTGAGGTTTTTTAGTCTTGAATCGCGTAACTAGGATTCCTAATTTTGATTTGGAATTAAATTGGGGAGCAAGCGTAACTTTATGATTTGTCAAAATGGCGGGAAATTCCAGTCCTGCAATGATCAAGTTTAAATTAAAATCCGTTACAAAAACAATTCAAATTTTGTAACTCCGTTTGAAAACAGAAACTCAAAATTTAGTTTTATTGCGAGTCAAGCAACCAATTCTGAATTTTCAATTCATTTGTCGAATTTTTAAAGTGAAACCGTTTTAAAATCACTTTGCTGTCTAAATCTCAAGTGAAAATGTCAAGGAAGCTGATTCCACTCACGGAAGATATCAGGAACTGTGAAAGCTTCAGTTCTTTTAAAAGCAGCAACGAAAATTGCTGCATCCGGCAAATAAATCCCTTCGAGGCGAAACCTTGTGAAAAGGTGAAGGCGATGGTTACGAAATGGAACGGAACAAAGGACGAGGGAAAGTTTGGTGTGTTCTCGACTTCTCGCAAAAGCCCCAAGGACCAGGCCGCAAGCTTAATTGAAGTAATTTAATCTCCATTAAATTGCTGTGTAATTATTCAACTTTTTCTTTTCACTTTCCTTTCCGCAGAAGCAAGACGATGAAGTTGGCAATGTGGCCAAGACCAGGTAAATTGATGACCCGATAAATTTATTGGACTTTCTTTACAAATGGATTCTTTTTCATCGAATTTCTTTTCACGAACAAAAAGTTTAATCGAAAATAATCGGAGAAAAATTGTGGAACAAAGAAATGTAGCACAGCAGAGGGAGAAGCAAGCACTGGAGATTTGTCAAGCAGAGAAAAAACCGGAACTCTATAAATTGGATAACGTGGCCAGGTACGGAACGGAAAAGAACTTCAGTTTCTTGAACTTGCTAGTCAATGACGACTCGATGCGACCAATCAATGCGAGCAGCAGCTGTCTGCGACTGCCAACAAAGAAAATGGTGAGCGTGAAAAGCAATTTTCAAAATCGATATTTATTTAAAAGCTTTACACTTTAAGTTGCACGCTATAAAGCCGAAAACCGGAGTCGTCATCAACGAAACCGAAGTTCTTAAATGCGAGAAGTTAAATTTTAATCCGCGTGAGACGCAGCGTGAGTTTGAGGGGAAACGAGTGAAGGTTTACCAATGCGGGAAGAAATTGTTTGCAAAGGTGGCTCAAGACGAGTGCAAAGATGACGACGAGAGATTCAAATCTGTAAAGCCACAAAGTAAGAAGAGAAAAGACGTTGCATAAGACTTTGAAATAATTTTCACGTTTTCGTAGAAAATTGCCACCGCCAAGTGAACTTGCAAAACTCAAAGCTGAAAGTTTTAGCACCGATGCGTCGACAGTCGATGGCTGTGTTGTCGCTGGGAAAGCCTTACGGCGTTCAATTTGGAGGCCTGACCGTTGACAGCGAATATTTCTCGGTTGAAATACGAAGTCAGCATGCACTTGACTCTCTCATCGTGGCGCGTGGCATGACTCGATTCAAGTCGATAGCTGATTGGAATCAAAACGACATCGATAAGATCCTTATTCTTGGCAGTGAACTTTACAGCGCAACAAAAGACATCGTAATCGAGAAGCTCGTTGAGTACACGAAAGGCTTCACGCACAAGAACAAGTTCGTTCGAGTCTCAGTTTCCGAGCCAAAAGTTGTCGGTAAAATAATGACGGTGACAGATCGTTCGGTTGACCTTCAGCTTGGCTTGGAAAAATTCTTCAGTCAAAGCGGCCACGGAATTTTCCAAACACCAACGTTGGAATTATACATCGTGCATGACAAGATCTTCTATGTGTTCGATCCACGTGGAAGAACGATGGGCTGCGCTCGGTGTTTGGGTGGTGAAGCCTCGTTGATGGCCTTCAACAGCATGCAGAACGTTTACCACCTGATAGTCAACTTAAGCGAGGTCAACATCAAAGATCCCTTCAAGATTAGTAACGTCACCATCAGCCACGTCATGAACAGCAAGAATTCCGCGGAAAAGTTCACTGCAGTTTGCGGAAATCCAACGAGAACCATCCGAAGTGTCGATTACAAGTCTTTCGATCACCAAATCTCTTACCTCAGGGGAACAATCCATCTCGGCAGTTCCGTGTTTGGAGACTGCGCTAACAAGCACCAGCTAACAACAGCAATCATGGCGATGGTCTATGCGAAGATTGATCCTCCAAACACGTGGACGTCGACGGTTTTCGACCGCGTCTTCCACTTTGGGATGAAAATGTTCCGAGAACTGATTGAAAACGAGCCGATTCGGAATATAGCGATCGCTGACATTCCGTCAAAGTTTTACATCGGCGATTTCTATCGCACCGGAATTGCGATTGTTCCTTTCTTGAAGCAGCCTGAGCTGATGTCAACTCATCTGATTTGCGACAACCCGCTGAAGACAGCTTTTAACGAGCTTTTCGAACACACAACGTTTCGCCTGTTTTTGCTGCAAATCGGCAACTTCACGTTTGCAGTTTGGAAAATGAAAAGCACCGACTTGTTTTACTTCTTTGACGGATACCAGAAAAACGTTGAAGGCGAACACGATCGATTTGAAGGATCATCGCATTTGTTTTCAGTCAAATGCGTTGACAATCTTTGTGAGTTGATCGTGAACCGGCTGACAAGAATCGAAGCTTCTGAAAAAGCGGTTTTGAATATTCACGGAGTGAAGGTCTACGAGTTATCCAAACTGACTAAGCGTGAACAGAAATGCAAGCCAAAGTTCAAACTTGTAAGGAATGACTGCATCAAGCCAATGACTGCCGAAGCTGGTCAAGTGTTCGAAGATTCTCCGTCAGTGGTCGACTCACTCGAACCACTCATCACTGCAAGCCAAATCTTGAAGCTTCGTGAAAAGCTGCCGGAGAAACCGATCCATCTGAAAGTGGTCGATCTCAACTCGCCGTCGTTAGTCTGTTGCAAAGAACGAGTCTACGAAGAGATCATGACAACAGTCGAGAAGAAGCTTTCAGTCATCACTCGACGCGAATATCCCAAAGACACGATTGACATGGTTCGAGCGCTTCACAGCCAAATCTTGCTGGAAGTGCTTGAAGATCAAATTGTGGCCGACAACAAACTTGATCCTTGCAAAGACGCTTCCAAGAATCCGTGTGGATTTGCACCCGATTGCAGCAGCTTTGTTGAGTGTTCCGAGAAAGTTTTACTCAAAACTGATTTGCGTTGCTTGGAAAAAGAACAAGAAGATTTAATAAACAATCGCAATCAAGCACCGATTCAAATGGTTGAAGAACCTTCCGAGTCGTCGTTGATTGAGAATTCTCACTTTCAAAAGCTTCCGGATGGCGCAGAGATCGTGCGAGGTACAAAGAAAGTGTTTGAACTGCCACTGGAACCGAAGATCTTCAACTTCGAAAACCTGACGGTGTTGATCGCAGTGTCAGCGCTAATCACTTCGACCAAATACTTGGTTGCAACGTGGACCCCCGAGACAGTCGACTATGTGATCGCATCTGGACACATCATGAGTGGCGTTATGGAACTCAAGCACCGGATGGACTTCTACACGATCGACGAACATCAGCTGCCAAACATCCATATCAAGAACAAGTTTTACAATCTCAAGTTGGTTGCTTGTAGCAACGGAACGTGGTGTCAACTTGAAGATCGGTTACGCGACGCTTTCAACTATCTCGATCGCTTCCTCATCGTCACACCCAACGGAAGCTTCGCGATGTTCAAGAAAAACAACTTTTACTACATGTTCGAGTACGCGACGTGCAACTTGGTCGGCTTCCGAATCAAGGACAACGACTTCGGTGCATGCTGCTTCATTCGTTTTGCAAACCTTCACTCACTTGTTCGAAGGATCTTCGCAAATCACGTTGACGTTGTTGAACAGCAAAAGTTCTTGGTCAGCCAAGTGATTGTTTCGAGAATCTCCGAAAATGAAACTGTTGAACCCGACTACGTGCCTTACTCGGACTCCCAAGAGAAAAGCATCATTGACGAACTTCGCAACAACCGGATGATGCGTCGAGATCAGAGAATCAACAGATTAAAAATCGTTGACGCCAAGATCAAAGAAGAGAAAGAACGGTTGAAGGTCTACCGTGAAGAAAATGGAAACAACTGCCCTGAAGACATCACCGACGATGAGTTGTTGCATGAAGAACGCGACTTCCAGTCATTGATCGACGAAGACGAGTTCGAGCTTGACGACAACGTGGCTGACGAGTCGTTCGCGTCTTTGACACAAAATTATCAGAACACTGAGACCGTCACTGGCTACGAAACTTCTGAAGACGGCGTAAGCACAATCAAAGGTTCCTTCGCACTTCCAGGTCGGATGATTTTGAGTGAAGAAGCGAAGCCGTGCTTCTTCGTTGGTCTTTTCGCTGTCATGTTCGTTGTGCATTACCCTGTCAACTCGATGAACTTCCGAAGCGTCGACATCATCCTGGAAAACGGAATGAAAATCGCTGACTCTGTAGAGAAAAACGACTTCAGTAGAAGCAAACGCTTGAAAGGACTTGTGGTTGACACGACCACCTACGAGTTGAACGTGCAAGAGTTTATGCCGAAAAAGAAAAAGTCAGAAGCTGACAAAGCAACAGCAGCACTGAAGGACTTCTTCGTCAAGCACAAGTACGGGCTGCTTCAAGCAGTCAATTGCACCTTCGTGTTGATCATGGAAGCCGGCAGTTTTCATCTCTTCGACGCTTACGACCAACAAGACCTCCAGGAAACATCCAACGACGCTGGTGCAGCTTCGTGGACACGCTTGGACAACATTGACGAAGTTGTTCCATATATTCTCGAGCGGATGGTAAACGAGCTTGAAGGTGAAGTACCGTTTAAGCTGCACTATGTTCAAGTGTTGTCGCGCAAGGCGTTGAAAATGTCTCGAGCCGGTTACTTCCTGTTTAGTGCACCTGCAAACCGCAACAACGACGAGGTAAAATCCTGCCAGTTCTCCGAAGATGTACAAGACGAAAGCATCGAATGGATTTGCAAGACGGAAACCATTCCCTGGAGTCGGAGGCAGTCGAAGAATGCAATGGGGATGGAAAGGTACTCGAAAGAAAGCAAATGGAAGGAGTTTGACGTCGAGATTGAGAAAAAACTGTTCTCGTTGTGGGGGAACATCCATCCGAACATGAAAATCTTCAAGGAACATGCCGGCAAGCAACATTCTGCCTGTGCTGTTGTGGCCCTCGTCATGGCCCACATGTACAACATTGACGAGTGGAATGCGGTGCTGTTGGACTCGATTGTTGCGCACGGTCATAAATTCTTCCTCGAAACCATCGCTGGTGTAGACGAGAAGAATTACCAATTGAAACTGGAAGACTTCAACAGAGTTTGCGGCATCGATGACTTCAAGTTTGCTGTAAGTGTGCAGCTGTTGCTTTATGGAAAGCTTTACGAGAGCAGGTACAACAGTTTTAACTTAAATCGAGCGCTGGATTTTGTTTTCCGCAAGAAAAACATCCCCGCGGTAATTTTGCAATGTGACGGCAAGTTCCTGGCAATCGGGAACGTCAAGAACACTGACTACTTCGTGTTCGACTGCCAGTCAAACGGCCTGCCGCTTTTCGACGCTAATCAGGGCACCTGCTATGTACTCAAGTGCTGCTGCTTGAAAATTCTTCTCGCTTGCATAGTTCTCACGTTGAACGTCAAGTGCCACAACATTGACTTTTTCCTGTATTCAGTCAATGCAAAATTTTCGGGTGAAAGAACCGAAACCGAACGCAGAAACAAACAATCAACCAACGAACAGACACCGTCAAAGTCAAAAGTAGAGCTTTTTGACTCCGTTTGAAGTTGACTAATTTTTTCTCGTTGCAGTCGGTAATTTTTAATGAAAGCTTGAATCAGTTGTCAGTTCCCGACAGCAACACTGAAGCGGTGGCTTTGAATGAATCGCCTTCAAAAGCCAGCTTGGCAAAGTCAAAGGTGAAAAATCTAATTCATTAAACTCAAACAAAAGTTGATTTCAAGCTTTTTGTGCTTTTCAGAAGAAGAACAAATCGAAATAAACATGAACCGCTATACTTAAAAGTGTAGTAAGGAAGTGTATTAAGGAAGTGTAGTAAGTTCTTGAAATAAACGATTGGATCAGCAACAGTATTACCTAAACTTTGACCGCCCCCTTAATAAATATTCTCGAAATAAACTCGAAATTCAAACGAGCAAATTCCTTGGGCAACAAATTGTTTCAATGATGAAGGTATCAGTTCATGAAATGATCATTCTTGGTTGAAATTCTCCGAATACTTTGGAAGCAATTCAATCGTGGATACATTCCCGACGAAGCCTAATTTCAAGGAATCTTTTTCGATTGTTTCAAAACACGTTCCTGAATTTTTCACGTCAATGGTTTCATTATTTTTTACAGACTTGAGCAAGAAGCTTTGCAGTTCCAACATAAAAAAAAGATTTTGGCACATAAAGTTTTGATGAACAAATTCCAGTTCCGTTCCCCTCGGGAAATAAAACGCGCGCTTTCTCGGTGGCTCCAAGTTT